>CM076580.1:189359113-189506698 GCA_034641835.2 Pinus albicaulis
TTAATTAACGTCTTTGATAAATATAGAATTAAAATAGATTCATGTTAATTTTTATTAAAAATATTTCTTAAAGATAGATAATGTATTAGGGTATATTAATATAAATATCTAAGACATTGACCTGTCATTTCTATATTTGTTTGAATAGGTATGTGTTTTTATTGGAAAATATTTTCCACTATTTTTATTATAATGTTTAAAATAAGTAATATTATTAATTATAATTTAAAAAAAAAAATTATAATTACATTTACTAAATTATTTTCATTTCATAAATATGGATTTATATAGTGACCCGTTAAGGATTATAGGGAAAATAGACAAGACTACTCAAATTGGTAAATGAAAATCATGCCCCCTAGGAGGTATTTGTCTCCATCCAACAACTTTTACAACCAAAATCATCTCTTGCAATATCAAGAGTCTCAATTCCAACCAAAAAAACCAAAACATATGCTTTCCAGATTGTCCCATTTTTTTTAATATTTTATGTATAATATATGGTTTCAATTACAAGTTAAAGTTAGCTTCTTATAAACCACTCATTTATTGAAGTGGGTTTCTTTATTACAAATTTTTCATAATTGATGATAATTATTAACGTCCACTAAGACCAATATGGTCTATCAAACCTTAAGAAAGTAAGAAATTAATTGAGATTCTTTAAAATATTATTTATATGATGGAAAAGAATGGAGAAAAGTGTTCCTAGATCCCATAGGTTTGTTGACTTAACAACTCAAGAAGGTTGGTAGTGTGTAGAGATTATGAAAATTAAAATGGATGTGAGTAAGAGCTAGGCAATACAAGAGAAAGCGATTTTCATCTTCAACCCTCTTAGTATCGTAAAGGTGTTTTGGGAATAGACTAGCGCTTGGTTTCACTTTGGAGTTCATGAGAATTAGTAGTTATCTTGGAAATGTTCATTTTCTTCTTAGCATTGGTCAAGGCATAAAGATAATTGTGGTTTTCAAAATTGGGGTTGATCACCTCCATATAATACCTTAGCTTCCTTTTTCCCTCTAACTCATTGTCATTATTTTTCATATGAAGTTTGTTGTATACTGTCTTGTTTTCAAAGAATCTGTGTGTCTTTATATTAATCTATTTTTTTTTATTTCTTGTTTTGTTGACTGTTTATGATTTACAGGTATAAAAGTCCAGTCTTGATCACCCAAAAAAGGATCTGAAACAATGTTCACTTGCCGATGCATTTGGTATCTCTCAATTCTCTAATCAATTGCACATTTATGAAAATGAAGTATATGATCATGTAGATGAGGACCATGAATCAGATAGTGCAGAAATTCTTGAAGAGGAACCGATATCCAAGAGGTACAAATGAACATTCAACTCCAAATGGAAGATGAGATTTCGATGGGCTTATGCTATAAAAGATTCTAATGGTGTTGAAAGGATTAAATGTTCATGGTGTGTAAAATTTAAAAGAGAAACTCCAATTGCTAAAGATGGAAGCACAACTCTTCAAGTTAGTGCTTTAAACATCCATGCAACATTAGAGGCTCATAAGTTTTCTTTGCAACTTTTAGAGGGAGAAAGAAAACACAGTACTCTTCCAATTACAAAACATATAGAACTAATGGTTGATGCTCAGAAAGAGAGAATTATATCATTTATTGAGAATATGTATTTTGTTGCAATACATGATTTACCTTTGGAAGTATATAAGTCAATTTGTGACTTGAACAGGTATACAAACACTCCTCACATGCCTTTAACAGATGAATACTCAACATATACAAATACAACATCTAGAAAAGAATTTTTAGAAGCTGCTAAGGAGGTATATTGGAGAAAATTAAAAGATGAGATTTTAAAAATCCTATATTACTCACTTTTAGTTGTTGAAAGCACTGATCGGACTATGGTGCAACATTTTATTGTTTATATTACATATTTGAAAAATGAAGGAAGAGGTCCATGTGCTACAAAATTCATACACTTGCTACAGATAAAGAATGGAACATCACAATCTATGTATGATGTTAGACATGAATCTATCCATGACAAAGTTAGTTGGATTTGGATCTGATGGAGCACCATTTGTGAGGGGTATTCATGAAGGTTTATCTACTAAGCTTCGTCGACATGCCCCTCATTATTAGATATTCATTGTATCAGTCATCGAGAGGCATTAGCAGCAAATGATGCTTCATCATATTTTGGAGAGTTGCAAGCTATTGATAAGTTTGCAAACAAGATCTATTCATGGTTAGGAAAATCTACTAAAAGACATGGAGAATTGAAAGAGCTAATGGAGTCATTTCAAATCAGAAGGCTAGAAGTGTTACAGATTCATCATATTAGATGGCGTTCTAGAGTAAAAGTCATGGAAAGACTCGTTAAGCTCATGCCTGCTTTGTTAAGAGACTGGGAGTTAGTGGAGAAAAAAATGTATGAGATAGCTACAATATTTCAAGTTTAATTTTTCATCCACTTACTTGTAGATGTTATTATTGAGTTAAATAAGGTGAATCAAAAGTTTCAAGAGGATCATGTTGACATTACATATATTGGAACGACTTTGGATATCACTATAAGCTTGTTTCATAAGCAATTTCTAACATGCACATTTGGGGTAGGTGCAATGCACACATCATATTTTTTAAGTAAAATGCAACAAGGAACTCTTGAGTTTGAATATTTCATAGGTATAGTACATGTACATGAATTGCGGTTTTAGAGTTTTCCGAAGTCACAAAGATCAGTGACACTAGATTACTACATTATGCTAGGAAAAGGTTTTGTAATGAAGGTGATTGACTCTCTAAATGCAAGGTTCACAAATTTGCCTATTTTTAATGTAGCTAAGTTTTTTAGTCTTCGTAATTATTTTGAGGATATGGATGATAGAGACTCTCAAACAAGAAGATGGTTGACATGTTTATGTGAAAAATTTAGTGTTGGAGGCTTGCATGTTGTGGACAACATTAAATGTATGGGTCAAATGGATGAATTTATATGTACTATTTATAAATATTACCCAAAAAAACATATGTTTGGAGCATGGGATCTATGTGGATGTGAAATTGAATGGTTTGAAATATTTCCATGCTTAATGCAGTTATGGAAAATAATTCTTGTTATTCCGGCTAGTACAACAGTATGTGAAAGAGGCTTTTCAAAATTAAATTGAATTAAAAATGATGATAGATAAAAAATTACTTTAAAAACATTGGATATGCTAATGTTTCTATCTCAATGCACCTCATGCTCTAAATGAGGTAGATTGGAATGCTATTTATGATGAATGGAAGGAGATGAAAAATCAAAAACCTCTTCCACTATGAGAGTAGATTGAAAGAACTAGTAAGTTTCAGTGTTTATTACCATCAGTGTAAGTGATTTTTTTTAGTTTTATACCATTTGACTTTTACTTTTTGTTTTATAATATCTTTCAAGTTTTTATTTATTTTTATTAACATATTGAATTTAATAATTGCAGGATATCACACGAGATATGTTAAGCTAGAGGACCCCAACTATCAAAGGCTTATAATTGGAAGAAAAAGCTACCTTGGATCGATTTTGCAGCCAAGTCAAGGGACTATTGTTCCAATTATTTTAGATGTGCAATTATTGGAATTCTCAACATCCAAAAAGAGTTTTAATTGACAATAGAACAATGATTTGGTCAAATATGAAATTTATAAGCTAGAACTCCATTGATACCTCTTATATAAGCTAAAATTTATTTTTAATTTTATAAATAAGACCTTTCATATACTTTTAATATAAGTATTTTTGTTTTGTCATATTTTTTTCTTATTTCAATTTCATTAAGATGTAGTGATTTCTATATGTCTATTTTGGTTCCTATTTTAAATTCATAAGAGTGACAAAATATTATGGGATGTGATTATATTTCATAAATATTTTAGAGCTAAAACAACCCATTAGGGCTTTGGATAAGCTCAATTTATCTTGATATTGATTCTCAAAATTTGCCTCCACTTTTGGAGTCTCCTTTTATCCCCACCAATGTTGGGGTGCAATATCTTTTGAAGGTGAATCAACAACATCTGCCATGGATCAACAACAACATGTGACCTCCTTCTCCACTCTAGGATACACCAACAATAACCAAGTTTTTGGGATGGCCCCTAATCAGGTTCAACAAACCTGGGTTCCATTTCTTCTGACATGTCATATTTAACATATCTAAAAAATATTCTAATGGGTATGAAAGCCAAGTGTGAGGCCTACTCTATGGGTATTCAATTGTAAAATCTCTCTACCACGTTGAATAAGAGACATAGTGAATATGACATTGTCTTTCTTACTCTGGACCTCAATTATGGAGACTCTTCTCCAATTTTTCTATTTGGAAAATAAAATATGAGGAGAAGCTTTCTTCCCAAATTAAAACCATATGGTACATTCCATTCAACCATAACAAAAATCCATAATTTGACATATATTATGAATGGTGAAGGTTGAAATCTAAAACTTTCCCAAATCAATATCAACAAATTTCTTGTGTTACCTTTCAAAAGGACACTTGATCCTATACATCATCACGCACTTGAATTCAAAATTCATATTCAAATTCTGCTAGGTAATTCTTGTAAAATTTCAAATATTTATGTTGTTTTAAACCATTATCTTTCAAAAGTTCATGTCTTGGATGTTGAAAATGAGAAAAATACTTTGGTATGAAAGAAACTGGTGAATAATTTCCACCAAAATGACCACTCCCAAGACATGATTTAGAAGTGGAACATATGCAATTATGAAGTTTATAAAGATATCTTGGATGCATTGTCAATGTTTGGCTAGGGTTATTTTTGGGGAACATTAATCCTTATTATTAGAATGGCGATATTCAATACAAGTAAATTCCAGAGAAGAGAGATCATCATGTGACATAACCCTATTAACAAAAGTGAAGAAGGAATGACGATTTACAATGGCATACTAAGTTGTCAATGATTTTGACTATTTTTCTTTAACATTTAAAAATGTTAAATGCCAAACTTACAACATCATGGTTTGACATCATGAGCTTGATTAATTGTCCACCATGCTCATAATTTCATTGTTGTATTCATATCTGAAAACAACATTTCTAATAAAAAAATGTTCTAGTAGAAAAATCCAGACCTCCAGGCTACTACTCCTTGTCAAACAAAGTCAAAATTGCATTACACAATATGACACATTAGAATCTCCTATATCTCGGTGGTATCCATCCAAATTCTTATAATAGTGTCTTCAAGACTTATGTTGGCATTGCCAATGAGAGATTTAATAAATTCAAGATGGAGTTTCCTTCACTGTTGTATATGTAACGGTCTTTTATTAACATAGAGATTGATGGTTTTTTCTTTGTTAAAATGAAATGTAAAAATAATATATTGTGGTCAATTGAAATGCTTTTTTTTTTAAGATTTTCATAATGGAAGGGTGACATAAATATATGCCCTTCTAATTGAAATTCAGACCGCCCTTCAAATTTGATCACTGTGTGGCAGCCCTATAATTTTGTCGCTAATCTTTAACGGCTGATAAGAATGAGATCAGATTCAAATCGAGAAAGTTGATGTTGGGAAGTGACTGTCATTTGTGTTAATAGTCCTGGAACCTTAGCCAGATTAAGTAGCCGGAATGATTCTTTTCTTCCCAATATATTATTATAAATTGAATGTCCCCAATTAAGTAGCCACAATGATTTTTCTCTTCTCAATATATTATTATAAATTGAGTTTTTTATATTGAAAATGTAAATATTTTACATTTAGTTTACAAATATTTTGAATAAATATTAGTATATTAGCTATTACATGAGCTTCTTTTAAATATAGTTTAATTAAATTAAAAAATAATAAAAATAGAGTTCAACACAAAAATAAAATGACTAATAAAATACTCTACTGTTAAATGTTATCACCAAAAAATTACTAAATATAATTAATTGATATTGTTTGTATTAACACACCCACACACATATATATTTATAATTAAATTTATTTAAATATATTTTTCACGTAATAATAATTCATTTTAAATTAAAGAGTGGACAAAAAAAACTATAATTCATGAAAATGAAAATAATAAAAAAAACTACAAAATTAAAACTTGAAAAAAAAAACTAATATACAATTAAAAAATAAAATAAAATAATACATAATACTATACCAACAAATATTAATTAATTTATATTAATTTATTTTCTTATTCATTTTGACATTAAATTATTTCTTAAATTGATATTGATAATTGTATTCAAAATTTTGAAAAGGAAAAAACAATCAAAACAAAAATGCATAAGAAAAATCACAATAAAGCAAAAAAAATAAAAAAGCATAAATAAAATATATAAGAAATTCATTTATATATAAATATTGTATAATAAATATAAATTATAATAACTTAAAATTTTATTATAATTAATATTTATTTTATTTCATTGAATATAATATAATAAAATATTTATATTTTTTAACGAATTTAACCCAACATAATGAAATTATTTAATTATCATTTATTTAAAAATAATTTCAATAATTATAAATAACACTAGATAACTATACATACAATTCACATTAAAAGAAGGCACAAATATAAAAAGAATAAGGAGACGTATATTTATATGAAGAAACGCTTCATTCTACAACTTAACCAAGTAAATGGAGACCATTTGGATGTAATAGTAGATGAGGACGAGGGAAAGAACAAAAAAAACCTTTTAAGTTTCTTGTAGATGGTTTCATGTATTGGAGGGTTCCAGTTTCTATTTCTTCGACTCGATGGTGATACTGATGATATCAGTGCAATCATTGTTTGTTTGTTTTAGATGGTTTCATGTATTGGAGGGTTCCGGTTTCTATTTCTTCTACTCGATGGTGATATTGATGATATCAGTGCAATCGTTGTTTGTTGGTTTAAGGTTTGGTTTCAAGTAATCGTTGTTTGTTGGTTTAAGGTTTGGTTTCAAGTTAGCTGATTTGTGAAGAAATTTGATAATGTTTGGACAATTCGATTTTATGCTAACCAATATGTCAATGGTTTTAGGCTATCAAGCAAAGGCTTTATTGGAAAATTTATGGGGTTATGACTCCAGACATTCTTTTTGAATTTATGATTAAAAGACAACTTTATGTTTTTTTTTGTCTATGTTTTTTTCTTTTTTTTCTTTGATAATAAAACATATTTTTTGGGGGCTCAGTGTTGGTATTTAAATTTATGGATTCTACATTTCAATGAGAATATGATTCTCCAAGGAAACCTTAGGAACATTGGATATACTATGGGACACTATATCAATTACACAAAACAATGAAAAAGTATGCAATCTTGTGTTAGGGTTTGTGTACAAGTTTATCTTGATATTGGACTACCGAAAGAAATAAATCTCCAACAAGATAATTGGACTCATTATGAAGAAGTAAATTATGATCAACAACTATTTGAATGTAAGGATTTCCATGAATATGGAAATTCAAAATTATGAGAAGGCATGCAATCTTGTGTTAGGATTTGCGTAGAAGTTGATTTCGATAAAGGACTAACGATAACAATAAATATCCTACAAGATAATTGGACTCATTTTGAGGAAGTGGATTATGATCAACAACCATTTAAATGTATGATTGTCATGAATATGGAGTTTTTTCTTGATGATTCCCAAATGTAGAAGAAATTTACAAAAGTAATGGAAAAGGAGAACAATAGCAACAACTAAAAAGAAGAAATGGTTCCCCCCCTAAAAACACAACTAAAAAGACAGAATAAGGAAATCGATTGGGACGTACAGGACCTCCCTCTCAAAAGAAATCAACCATAAATGTTCAAGAATTCTTATGTAGCAAGAACAAAGGTTTGGCATGGGACAAGTTTGATCCCCTCAAAAAGTACGATGGATAGAAGGAAATAAATAATCCATTTCACCAACAGATCTAGTTAACTCGCAACGTGTAAGTTATGATGGTCAAAATTACCTGCCTCCACTAAAAAATGTTCCAACTCAAGAAAATTTGGTCATGGAGGTAGAGACTACATCAAAAAAGTTAGAAGTATTTCATTCACCTACAAACACCAAGAACCATAAGAGATATTGGTAGATGAAGAAATAACGTTAAAAGCTAACCCATGAAAAACTACATTAGAAAGCAAATGACCACACTAACAAAGACGTTAGAAGTTAAAATACATAGAAAGTTAAATATTTAGGCTCTCATAGGTCATTGGAAAAGGCCACATAAACAATCCCAAAACAAGGACTTAGGGTAAAAAAAGTATCCACGCCTACTAAAAGAAAGAAAAAGAAGGAAGTTGATATTGCACCTCCAAGAAAGGTTGAAGATGATAATGATTCCTTTTCTCTATCATTTTTAGAAGTTTTAAACAAAGACTTAGGTCCCTCTCGTCCTTTGAAAAGAAGTAGGAAAGACAACGAATAAAGAAATACCAACTTCTAGAAAATGCCAAACTTCTATGATTTACTGAGAGAATTTTTTTCTCTTTCTTGATCAGGTTTTTTGTATTAGTTTGTGTCAAAGATCCAAAAACTTAATCCCATCTGATGTTAATTAATATATGTTCTAAATTTATATCAAATTTTGTATGTGCTATAAAAATTTTCAAACTTTAAAAGTGTTTTAAAGTATTTAATCATAGACATAATAATTTAGAAACCCAAAATATCACACATTTGATCCATTAGGCATTCCAAAGAGTTATATATAAACTTATCACCCCTCTTTTATTAAAATTACTGCATATACAATAATGGTATCACTCTCCTTTTTATAATTACTGCATATACAACAATTTTTTTTTATAAATATTCTCATTCTCATATAAAAATTAAATTAAATAAATAAACACAAATTTAAAACTACCGAAACGAATAAAAAATAATAAATAAAATAAAAAAATAAAAAAATAAATGTTTTTAACCAGAACATTAAATATTAATATGTTATAAATTTTATTTTATTTTCTTAGTGAAGAAGACATAAATAAATAAATGATAAAAAGACTATACTCAAGTAGTAATATACTTTTCGAAACAATTGTATAAGATTCCCTTGGTTAACGATATCATACCTGTCTATATAATATGTAACTGTTAGTCTCTATCGACAAGGACACGCATAATGTGGTTCAACCTCAATAGTCAATAATTTCTTCCGCAAAAATAATATTCAACTCGTCTAATTGTTTTAATGGAATGCATTGCAAAAAATGAATGAACGAACACACTAACAGTAAGGTGTATTAGAGTTCGTAATAAAACTGCAACGCAATATAATTACTCAGAGCTAAGCGGGTTATAAAAAGAGAAAGCGGGACACTTGCCAACACCCTCAGAATATATATAAAAACTGGAAACCTATCAACACAGCAGAGCATAAACTACGTTTTGATCTTGCCACGTTCTCCTGGTGAGTCTGTCTCATTCCGTTGCCCAACATTGAAGAGGGTTGAACAAGGTTGACTCAGAGTTCACCTATAATTAACCACTAATGTAATAATAATCGATCAGTCATGGTAAATAATTAATATAACAACGTTTTATTGTTATATTTATCTAATAATGTTATATTAATGTTGATAATTGTTACATATTTATATTGAGATTAACTAGACAATAGCTGATGTTAGATTAATGTGACAAAAATGTTTGCATAGAAGGAGTTGACCATGTTTCAACAAGATCAAGGGAGACAACCATTAAAGTCATTTGACTATAATGGATAATAATTATCATGATTGACAATGATTACAATTACATATTATGATTGACTTTGGTTTACCACTATTAACTATAATTGATTATACTTAATATTACATTAATATTAGCGCTAATTTTATATTAATTATTGCAATGAGTTAACAAGATATAAAACCACTATTAACTATAATTGATTATACTTATTATTACATTAATATTAGTGCTAATTTTATATTAATTATTGCAATGATTTAACAAGATATAAACAATGTTGAAGAGACTAACTCTTATTGAAAAAAATTAACCATGGTTGATCAAACTAGACCAGAATTTATTTCAATTAAATATGATTGATCTTAATTAACCGAATCAACTAATTTATTTTTGAGAAAATTGATATGTAGATTCTATTCGATCGATTTGCACACTAAGTGCATAAATATCGATCTTCCTCTCACTATCCCTTTTTCCAATATGAAATCTAATTCTCTTATCCTGGAATTCATCCGTCGTTAGAGTTTCTCTAATATTTCTCTTAGCTGTAAAGCCACGAATAACAACATCATCACAATAACTGTTATTAATTAGTGTAGTTATAGAGATTAAATAATCTTAAATATTATAGTAATTAAAATATATAATATATTATACATGTTATTTTTTCAATATTTAAAAAATTCTAAAAGTTAATTAAATTATATTTTTATTTTCAATTATTATTATTATTATGTATAAAAATAATTAATAAAAGTATGTAATATCATTCAAGTATAAATATTATTTATAAAATACATTTTGCTATAATATTATTTTTAATATCATAATTTTTCTCAAAAAATTATCACATTAAATCTCTAAAATAAACTAAAATATAGTCATATTCTAATAGTTAATGAGATTTTTAATGCCAACAAATATTTTACGCTTTTTATTCTCAATCTAATATCGTGTACATTCATCATTATTATACATGTTATAGAGATTGTATAGGTTATTAATTAGTGTAGTTATAGAGATTAAATAATCTTAAATATTATAGTAATTAAAATATATAATATATTATACATGTTATTTTTTCAATATTTAAAAAATTCTAAAAGTTAATTAAATTATATTTTTATTTTCAATTATTATTATTATTATTTATAAAAATAATTAATAAAAGTATGTAATATCATTCAAGTATAAATATTATTTATAAAATACATTTTGCTATAATATTATTTTTAATATCACAATTTTGCTCAAAAAATTATCACATTAAATCTCTAAAATAAACTAAAATATAGTCATATTCTAATAGTTAATGAGATTTTTAATGCCAACAAATATTTTACCCTTTTTATTCTCAATCTAATATCGTGTACATTCATCATCAACGGTCCCATTCCGTTATGATTTTCCATACTCTTTCTCTTCCTTATCAGGTATTTCCTATTCGATTTCCATGTCGTTTTGATTTAACATCTCATTCGAATGATTAATAAACTTATGCTGTAATGTTTTATGCTCGGTTCTTGGATATGAGCAGCCTGCTCCAAGGATCAACTGGGGGCCGTTGAGAGCCGAGGAGGATCTTTTACTGTTGGAATACATTCAGATTTATAGTGATAGTAATGCGGTATTGTCCCAAAAGTAGGGGAATATAGGGGAATATTAATATAGAGGTTATCGATCTTAAAAGCTTATTTTACAACTCAATATAATGGATGGGTAAGTTTGTTTATAGGGTTGTGCCTTATTAAAATAAAAATCAGTTAGTTTTTTTTCAAAATAAAAATAAAAATAATGTTAATTATATCTTAAAAAACATGAATATTCTCTAAACTAATTAGAAGTAATTAGAAGTAATAAAATGTTAATATGCTTAAATATTATAATTTTCAAAAGAAAATTTAACAAAAAGATTTAAAGAAACTATTTGAAGATCTACGCTAAGTAATTTATGTCGATATCGACTTTATATATATCTATATATAGAAAAAAAAAAGTTTTAAATTAAGTTTTTCTGGTTAAAATCTAGTCCTATATATATTCTATTCAGTATTCAAAATTACAATTTAAACAATGAAAAATAGCATGTTGTATTTTTCACTCTAAAAAATATGCACATGAAGAAATTCGATCCCTCTCTGCTCATATTAGATTTGTACTTAAGATGGATCTATGCTGGTTATTTTTTTACTCGAGAGGCTCATTCTACAACCTAGTATGAGAGGGATGTGTAATTTTGTCCATCCCTCCATTCCCCTTAAAAAAAAAAAAAGGTTAAAAATTATGTTCTAAATAAAATCATGTCAGCCATATTAAAAAAAATGAATTTATTCTAAATGTAATAATGTGGGCTAAAAAATATGTTCTAAATATAATAATGTCGAAACTTATTGAATTAGTCTCTAAACTCATGAACCATTTAAGAGCTCTATCCTTCATTGTTAAGAGAAAAAATATCAACATCTCAGTGTTTATTAAGTAACCATAAGATCTACAAGGTATTTAAAATTCAAAGAGAAAGGTTTCAGGATCCTCTGACCTTATACCATAAAAGTTAGGAAGGAATTGTGGAGGGATGATCTTCATATGCACACTGACATCAGTATCTTGAATGGGAAATACAAGATGATCTTCTTGATTGTCATCATCTCCATCCATTTATTCCACCTTCTCTGCCACCTCTTCTTCTTCTACCTGAAAAAGCAGATGGTGATGTGGATCTTACTGCACCACGTGATCAAATGGAGGGGTTGGTGTTGGAGAAGTATTTTTTAATTTTTTCCAATAAGAATGGTAATGCAATGCAATTTTCTGATTTGAAATGAAATATTTCTAATGCAAAATTTTTTTGTTTTTGAAAAAATTAAAAGAAATGAATCAACTAGGGAAGAAAAAAAATCCATACTTTGACACCTCCCTAGAAAAGGTGCCAAAAAGTGATGAGACTTAATATTGCAACAAGAATGCTACAAATCCCAAAGCTACCAACTTTAATTATCAACTGTGAGTTCGTACAACTTAAGAGGTATCGACAATATATGTGCAGCATATAATGTGTCCATATTTTTTTGATCTGATGCAATGGAGTGAATGCCATGAAATCAAAACCTATACTAATTGCAGAAATGGAAGTGGTTCGTTCAAAGGAAATAAATCATAAGCAAGAACAAAAATTTGTGATTTAAATCATAAGAGCATGAATTCAAATAAATATGCCTAATCTACTTTGTAAAAAGCCATGTACTAAGTGATGTTTATTCTAACTAAATCATGGATTTAGATCCTAGGTGTCATGATTCAGGCCTAAGAAACAAAGACCAAACCTTGAGATAAAATCTGGTTGAGTTTACACATGCTACAAGAGTGCTAAAGGAAGTTTTGTTTTTGCTACAAGAAGTTCTCTTTTGGAGATAACTCACTGAATGTAAGTAAATAAGATGTAAACTGGATGGAACTATTTTTTTTATTAATTAGAATGTCTTAGGTCTCCATTAGAAGTGGAATCACTCCAAAATACCCCTATTCAAACGTGCTAAAAAATAATAGAAAAGAACTACTCTAAAAACTGGAAATTCAAGAAATAGTGAGCTAGTTAACCTATCAAATGTCTAACGAAATCAAGTGAAAATTCAATGAGGTAATTTTTCTCATTAAAATAAATATTTTTAAGAAGTAATAAAAGTGGAATAAACTCAAATGAAGCTAAGTAACCGATTCTATAAAATAACATAAACTTACTACTATTTCGCTATAAGGCATTTCCAAAAATCCTATATTTGTGAACTAGTAACCAAATCCAAGTAATTCAATGATGAATATGACGTTCCAAATTTATTCTAAGGATGAATAGTTCTTGTGAATATGTAAATAAACTTAAAAATGACTCACTTCAATCACTTAACTCAATCCTACAACAAGAAAAGCATCAATACTAAAAACAGAAATAAGAAAAACAAGAATAGGAGATTTATGTGGATAAGAAGTGAAAATAACATAAAGAAATTATGGAAGAGGGATTCGAGCCTCCTGGGATGGATAAGCCGAAGGAGAATCAGATTCCTATGGAAGAAAAAAATCCTTAGAAGCTAAAAATGGCACCAATATTCATTATTTTAATCAATCCAGGTACTTCCCTACAAGAAATGAAATGGAGGTGTTAAACAACAATTTTTGTCCAAAAAAAGAATAAAATATGCATTCCCCTAAAGGAAAATTCAAATTGGTAATTAAGAAAATTTATGGGGAAGCATTCTCCTTGAGAGAAGAAAGTTCCCCCCTCCAAAATCCCTCAAGTAGTGGATCTGGTTCCTAACACTAGGAGTTTGCATTAAATGACAGGGAACACATTGCTATATTTTCTCAATCATTGGTGTTCCACAATATCTCAATAATTTCATGATATTTTAGTCATTTATTCTCCAATATTGATCCTCCTATAGTAGGGAGAAAGTCATTAAATTACCTCCTTCTCCAAATCTTCATAATATGTCCAATATTCTCACAATATTGTTCAAAAATAAATAATATTAGACACAAATATGCAATTATCTCTAAACCTTCCTAAGAACGTATTAAAGGTTAAAAAATATTATTAGGTTTTGTAGAAGGAGATGTTTAATATAACCTTTATGTTCCTAAGAAATGTTAGATGGGCCTTAATTTATGTCTAATTTAGAGGCTCGTTAAGGGAAACTTAGTAGCTACAAGAGAAACATAGGCTACTTCCTGAGAAACAGGGGATGTTACAAGAGAAGAAAGAGGAGCTACAAGAAAGAGAAACCACCTCAAGAAAGGATGAAAAAGATTTCCAAGATCTACAGGATCTTGATCTATAGCATAATTTAGAATCTTACTACAATTTTTTTGAGCGAGGTAGGATTGTACCCAATAATTTCTCTTACCTGCTTTTCTTTGAGTTGGAAAAGGAAAGAGGAAGAACACATAAATGGATACAAATTTCAAAACCAAAAAATGTAGAAGATTTCGACCTAATGAAGGAAAATATCAATGAAATGGGAAAGTAATTAAGTAGCCTAAAACTCAGAGAGTCAACCATGAGGGAGAAACTACAAGTAGAGAAAACAAGGCTAAATGAAAAACTCCAAGAAAATGAAACAGAACTTTCCACTATGGCAAGTCTATCTATGGAAGCCAGACAATGCAAGAATATGTCCAAATGCTATGCTATGTTACTCAAGTAGTAGTGGTTGTGATTCCAGATAAAGACACTAAAAAAATATGGGTATTTTCCTTTCCAAGACTACAGGAAATTTATTAAGTTTTTAAAAAAGGTAAGTATGGAGGATAGGGAAAAACTAGCGGAGTTCTATATGCACAATAAAGTCCTAATAGATCTGAACTTTTGGGACCCCATGTCAAGATTAGGAGACATGAAACTCATGGATTTAACATATTGGCACATGAGGAGCCAAGGGTTGGCGAAGTAAAGAAGGTTATGGCAAAGGAAGAGAAATATCCCTTATATATCATAGCAGAATTGGTAAGCACTACGACTGTCATCAAAAATAAAAATATCATCTCCTTTGATTTTAATTTAGCACCTAAGTACATAGAAACCTAATACAAATACATTCTACATTTTTATGACACTTTTAGGATGTTAGGAACAAATAGTTTGCAACGTTTTCAAAGAAAGTGGCATGCCTTACCTCACAGTCTACAAATAAAACGGTATCACCCTCTACAAAGGCCAAGGAATTCCTTGGAAAGAACCCTGTTGTACAAAAGGATCATGCAAAGACTGAAAATCAAATGGATATGACACAAAGTCAGTCCTCCATTACTATTTTACTTACAAGAAGGAAGAAACCAAGCTGAGGAGAAAAAGGTATGGACATACATAGAGAGGAATGCAGGTTTTTATCCACGGGAAGGAACACCATTTTAGGTGCCTTGGGATGTTAGAGAGGCCATTGGGGCCATGAATGAGCATAATATGGATGAATAAGTTTCTTAGAGGATGAGAAACACTTTCAATAGAGGGGTGATTATGGGTCCCATTAATAGGTATATTTTGAAGTTCATTTTTCTATACACCAGCCCATAAAAATATCGTATTCTCACATTAAGTAACAATTTTAGTCATGATATGCTTATTAATAAGACTAAAAGGTGGTTTTCCTACTTGGTGGAATAATTTGATTGAATTGCAGGAAAAGGAAGAATTTTTTAGTCATTTACTATGCATGAGCTTGAGGGAGACAACCAAGAGAGAATATAAGGAGGCTTCTCCACCTGCATAAGTCTCTAACTCAGCTTGAGATCACAAAATTCTCACTCACAAGCTCAAATTTAGTGACAAATGAGTGAATCCAACTACATGTGAAGCTTAAGGAGGAACAAATCCACAATTCTGATAATTTGGAAGCGAATCACTCCTATTTTCCAGGGAACTTCCATCAACTACGCTTTTGTATAAATATATCAGTTGAAAGGCTCATTAGGATTCAAATTTTTTCTTCAAGTAAGAGTGGTCATTGGACCTATTTCTTGACATTGTTATTCTTTACTTTCAAATGATGTATGAGACTATTATTTTCTGTTAATGATAAGTGTGTCATTAATCTGCATCCAAGTTAGTTTTAGATGGATGAGACCCTTGCGTTTGGGCCAAACCCAGAGGCTTTAGTCCCTCTTCTATATTTCTTTCATGTTCTTGTTTAAAACCATTTCATGTTTTTTTTTTTCACTAGATGTTAAGCTATAAAAACATGTGATTTTAGGGTTTCTTATCACCTCTTGTGGGAAGAGTGATTGGAAATATTTACAATCTCAGTATAAAAATCATTTTTTATGATTTCTTACAAATGGATAGATGTCAGTTGTGATTCTTTTGAATACTTATTCTCTGCAACTCAAGAGCTAGTTTAGTAATCACAATAGAGTTGTAGATATAATAGATTTCAATAAATTCAAGTCATATTTTCCATGATAATTTATTTCAATGTGTTTTGTTGATTTTTTTGTGGCTTGGGAGCTACTCCAAGCCCTAGTGTTTGGGTTTTGGAGGGAAAAATGCCACAAGTAGGCTTGTGGGCTTTGAACCCAAGATTTGGGTTTTTCACCCATCGATGTTGGGTAAAAAACTTGGGAGATATTTCGACATGTGATGAATGAGGATGATAGTACTGATTGAGATGAATCCATCATAGCGAAAATCATCGAATTTTTAGGTGTACAAGTGAATACATTACGTTTTATGTGTTATAGTGGGAAAAGAGAGATACAAAGTCAAGTCAGCCTTGTGTTATAGGATCCCTTTTGAGGGTTGTTCGATACTCACATAAAGAATATAAATATATTCCTTGTGAGACCTCATATGAAGATATCCAAGTACATCTAAATCACAAGAAGATATCCAAAATTAGTGCAGATCTAGGGCTGAAGGATGAAGATGCAAGGAGGTCGAGATGGAGGAGGATATCTATGCGTTTAGGAATTTTCCTTGGGAGAAAAATAACGTAGATCTAAGGCATCGTCGTGGAGGTTAGGAGGAATATTATGGTGTGATTTTCCTTTAGGTCTTAATGTGTATTTTGTGTTGATTGAAGCCATTTCGACAAAGGTAAGAGTAGATATGTTTCATGTTAATTTGTGATGTGTTTTGGCATTGTTCTGAGCCACAATTTTTGAGTCCTACAATAGTGATTTGGAGGGATAATTGGGTGAGCCAAGAGGCCTAGGAGTACTCTCCTATATTGGCCGCAACCAACAAGGTAAGTTTGTAGTCATAAAAAGACTCATCTCCATGTGTTTAAGAGATGGTTAGGCTATTGTTGGTATAGGAGTGTTGTAGGATATTGTGAGGAGGGTCCTCAATCCCCAATCACTAAATTTAATGCCTAGTTTAGACAATAAAGGAAGAGGAATTTTTTAGACAATTACACAATGATTGGAAAGTGGATTTGGGTTGCTATTGTGTGCCCTAACCAATATTATGAATGCAAATATCCCAAGGAAGGAGAGTAGAAACATGGATTCATATATGGTCTCTTGGTATTGATTTGATGATGAGGGGATGGATGTCCTAGGTGAGGGTGTATTGATATGCCTATATTTGTGTAATATATTCTCTATTTCAGAAGTAAAGGGCGGATTCGTGGAGTATGTGTGCAACCATGTGTAAGGGTCTCCTAGGTGTGGGGGTTCCCTAGCTAGGTGCAGAGTCTACAAGGTGGACTTCGTGACTCATGGAATTTTGGAGGGAAGCATGTGAGTGGAACAACTATGGATTTTGATTGGGAACTTATGTTCTATTCGAGGAGAACATGATAATGTCTAAGTTGGAGCCCTATTTGCAACACATTGATTGAAAAAGGTGGTTGCTAGAGTGGAATTTGATGATATCAAGAGCTTGATCAAGCAAGATTAGTTTTTGGAGCCGAAGACTTGTGTGTGGAGAGGGAATTCTATAGAAGATTATGGGAACTCCTCCTATCTCATGTTCATTGTGGGATATGGAAATCTTGCAGTGATAGATGGCAACCCTCCCTACCCTATGTTCGTCTTCATCAGAGCAACGTGGGAAGACCATAGTGGGTTGAATTCCGTGAGTATCTGAGGAGTAGTAGTGGGAAGATTCAGAGTTGTTCACAACTGGAGTTGTGAAAAATGCGATAGGAGTCTCGATGTGTTGTGCCCTTGACCGACGGAGGGAAAAATAGAGAGGAGACTCGATAGCCGAGATTCAGTGCCCAGAAGGACTTGGAGCATTGATAGAGGCAAGAGTTGAAGATTTGGAGCTAAAGGACCAAGCAGATATAGGGTATGACTGAAAAGAGTTGTGAGAGGATGCTACAACTATACGGTTAGAGGATCTTGTTTTGTATCTTGTACTAGTGTATCTATGATGACCATTATCCCTAGTATAGGAATTTTAGACTGTTGTACTATATCAGTTAGATTAATATAACAAATTTCGGTTGAAATATATATATATATATATATATATATATATATAGATAGATATATATATATATATATCTATTATGTGCATTTGTCATTATCTTCTTTATATTTCTGCTGTAAAAATTCGTTCATGGTTGAGATTCATGATTTGGTAGCGTAATTTATTTTTAGACTCTAACCTAGACCCAAGGTCATGCAAATTCAACATGGTTTTAAAGCATATCTGAACTACTTTGAGGGACAATGAATCGGAGTGTGCACATCGAAGAAAATGAAAGGAAGTTGTTGGTATCTAGGTCATGGAGCAAGGGGTTCAACTGAAGACATGGAGATGTGGTCTTGATTGGCTTGGCAGCAAGGTTGGATGGGAGTTGTGGTGGCTTTGTGGTGAACCTAGTGAACAACACTTTGTTGTAGGGAAGGTTGTAGATTATGGAATTAATTTCACTTGCCATGGATGGTTGGGACAAATCTACGGTTTATTTGGCATGGAAGAGATCAGGTTGATCGAGATGGGTTCATGTGATGGACTACAGGTTAGCAGGCTCGAGCCTTCATCAGATTGTAATGTTGCATATTCGAGATTGGAGGAATTTTCACAAGTGGCAGTTGATCCAGGACGATGAGTGCTTGTAGGACTGAGCTAATTGATATTATGTAGTGTAAAGGGAGTGTATCCTTAGAGGGATAAACCCTATGGATGTTTTGGATGTTCAGGTTGAAAGCTGATGAGGTAGAGGAATTATCAAGATTGATGAGTTCATCTATATGGTATGCTGCATTGATGGCCTTGTGTCATCGAAGATGTTGATGGTTAATTCCTAGTCTTGGAAGTAACTACATCGGTAAGAGGGAGTGTTTATTTTTGTGTAGCTTTAGATGTACTCCAAGCCCTAGTGTTTTGGTTTTAGAGGGTAAAGTGCCAAATGTAGGCTTTTGGGCTTGTAACCCAAGCTTGGGGTTTTTCACCCAATGATGTTGGGGAAAAAATTATGGAGATATTTTGACATGTGATGAATGAGAATGATAACACTCATTGAGACAAATCCATCACAATGAAAATCATCGAATTCTGAGTTATGTAGGTAAATATATTATTTTTTATGTGTTATGGTGGGCAAAGAGAGACACAAAGGCAAGTAGACCTTGTGTTAGAGGTTCCCTTTGGAGGGGTTTTCAAACCTCACATAATGTATATAAATAGAGGCCTTCTAGGACCTCATATGAATATATATAATGCATATACATCACAGGAAGAGCTCTAAAATTAGTGCAGATCTAGGGAATAAGGAGGAAGATGCAAGGAGGCTGAGTTGGAGGAGGATATCTCAATGTTTAAGCTAGTTCCTTGGGAGAAAAATAATTCAGGTCTAAGGAATCACCATGGAGGTTAGGAATACTATTATGGAGCTATTTTCCTCGATTTATGAGTGTGTTTATTTAAGATGTTGTCATAGAGGTAAGAGTGGGTCTGTTTTATGTTGATTTATGGTGTGTTTTGGCACTGTTTGAGGAGACATGTGTTCAATAGTAAAAAAATGAGTTGGAAGGCTAATTGGGTAAGCCGAGAGGTCTAGGATTACTCACCTAGTTCAAACATAGTCAACAAGGGAGGCCCGTAGTCCAAAAAGTAGTAATATCCACGTGTTTAAGGGTTGGTTTGGTTTTTGTTGGTACAATATTGTTGTAAGAGTTTGTGAGGAGGGTCCTTAAGCACTAAGCACTGAATTTGATGTCTAATTTGGAAAAAGAAGGAAACAGGCCTTTGGGAGAGGATTACAGAGAGATTGGAAAGTGGTTTTGGGTTTCTATTGTGTGGCCTAACCAGTCCTATGAATCCACATATCCTAAGAAATATAGTAGCAACAGGGAGTTGGAGATGCTCTCTTGGTGATGATTGGATGATAGTTTGATGGATGTCCTAGGTGAGGAAAAATGGATGTGCCTACATTTTTGCAATAGCTCCTCTATTGTAGAAGCAAAAGTGCATATTGGTGGAGTTTGTCATTAGTCACATGTAAGGGTCTCCGAGGTGCGAGGATGCCATAGCTAGGTGTGCAGGCTACAATTTCTACTTTTCACTGGTGGACTGTTAGAGGGCCATGAGAGTGGACAGAGTGTGGATGTGGATTGGTTACTTATGGTATGCTGGAGCACATCATGATAGTGTCCAATTCAGAGCCTGGTGTGCAACACCTTGATGGAAAAAGGTGGTTGCTAGAGTGGAATTTTACGAGGTTAAGGGTCTGATCAACAAGGAGTAGTTGTTGGAAACCAAGACTTGTGTGTGGAGAATGAATTCTATAGTAAATTATGGGATGTCCTCCTAGCCCGTGCTCATTGTGGAAGATGGAAATCTTGCTGTGATAGGTTGCAACCCTCTGTGCCCTATGTTGGTCTTCATCAGAGAAGCGTAGGAAGACCATAGTGGGTTGAATTTCCTGAGTAGCTAAGGAGAAATGATGGGAATATTTAGAGCTTTTCACAAGTGGAGTTGTGAATAAATGGACAATAGTTTCGATGTGTTGTGCCCTTCACGAACGAAGGGACAGTTGGAGAGAAGATTGAATAGCCAAGTTTTAGTGGCCATATGGACTTGGACCATTGATAGATGTAGGAGTTTCAGATCTAGAGTGGAAGGAATAAGAAGGTACAAGGTAGCACTAATATGAGCTTTGAGAGAATGCTATAACTAGGTGGTCGTAGTATCTTGTTTTTTATATTGTACTAGTGGATGTTTGAGGGACATTATCCTTGGTATGAGATCCTTAGACTATTTTATCATATCAGTTAGATTAATATAATGAAGTTGGGATGAAATTTTTTAAAATTCGTCTATATTTTGTGCATGTGAGATTTAATGCTTTATATTTATGTTGTGAAAAATATTTCATGGTTGATATTCTTGGTTTTTCCGCGTCATTGATTTTAAGACTCTAACTTAGACCCAAGGTCATTGAAATTCAACATTTTGTTGGTCACTTGATGCATGTATTTGGCTAGCTACAACGCCTATCTTGATCTGTAGGGGTGGGAATTCTTTCCCACATTCACCTGGAATTTTACATCCTCCTCCAAGGCACCTCACACTACTTCCAACCACTGTCTCTAAAGTGACTCTAGCAAGGCAAATAAAGGACATCGTGGGCATCTACGTTTCTGCAAGATAGACCCACGAGGGGTACTAGGCTTGGCCAAGGGGCTCCCAGAACCTTCATTCATCACCTTCTACCTTTGTCCTCCTTCCTCCATCCATATGACACCATTTTCGTCCTTAAGACACTCTAGGACCCCTGTAGCAAAACAGGGCCCTCTTTAGCAATACATATCGTTATGTAGCATCCCTATAGTAGTGTCCCTTCCAACCAATTTTCCTTCCCACTTTTATCCTAGCCTTTTTAAGTTGAACAATGGCCCACAACTTGTGATTTCATGATTAGGAAAGGCTCTAAGACCACTAAAACCTCCCCCTTTCCTCATTTCAACCATCAAACATAAAAACATAGTTAGGATTAGTTTTTTTATTCATAGGCATGTTAAAAATTAGATCCATATTTTCAAGAAAATGTAGAGTAGATCAATGATGCATACAAACATGTTATGTATTTTACTAAATGTGAAAATTAGAGCATAATGATGTACTATTGCAAGTAGATAATTCCCCTCCCTTCCATGCAATCTCAATTATCATTTACATTTCAATTAATTAAATTTTCACTTTTATAGCTAGAATGAGGTCCAATTATTCTTTCATAAGAATTTTTCACTATAGTTATGTGGAGGAGTGGTCTATGAATAAATTGATATAATTTCATGACTGAGGGTGACATTAGTAGAACCTAACCTACTATGGATATAACATTTTCACCTCAATTTTTTTATGAAGCCCATGTTGATAATTTGAGTTGAGAAGCCCTTGCAAGTTGCAACATTCTTGGTGCAATACTAGGGCTCATCATTATTCATGCCTTAGTTAAGTGTAAGTTGAATATTTTATGGCATGCATTCAATGAGTGTGAGAGGAATATGTCATGCATTTGATGATTGCATAAGATAGTGTAAAGTATCATTAAGGGAGAGAGCTAAATAGATTCATGGGAGTCATCAAGAAGAGAGGTGCGAAGTGATTGAGCTTATGAGGGTAACATGTAATTCCTTTTAATAAAAATATCATAGTATTAGAAATGATAATGATAGTAATAATACATATAATAATAATAATAATAATAATAATGATAATGATTTAGTTGAGATTGAACTATTGGATTGATTAATGATAATTCAAAATAGTACCATTCTTCTACATCTTAATGTTTCGAAGTTTGTCTTTGAGGGAGATTTTTCTATGGTCACTCCTATTCTCTAATAGCTCTATCAGTTTCTTCCACATTGAGAAAGGATTTTATCTCCCATGGATATTTGAGACAATGTGGTCTCTCACTCTCTCCAAGATTATTCTCCTCACCTTGGCTACATCTTTCTTCCATTGGGCTATGTTTTGGGCATCAACTGATCCTAGTTTTGGAATGTATGTATTGACATACCATAAAAATCTATTGTTATCAAGCACTTCCTCAAGGTGATTCTTCGAGGGAATGAAATTTGAGATGCCTTCTAAGGCATAATCTAGTCTCAATTTATTGAATGCCATTCTCCCAACTCTAAAGAGATCATACCACCCTGAAGCTGAAACTTTGAACCTCGTGAAGAACAATTTTGGAATTATTTTTATAATATTAATCCCTCTCTGGTACCATGTAAAAATTTGGTGATATAATTTCAACTACTCAAAAAATTTAATCTAAATCAAGATATGTAATTCTACTCTATTTCTCTATGTAAGTTAATTCACAATTTACAAAAAACATTTATAAACATGCATCAGTCACATAGACAAGTATAACGATTTATCTAGGGGAGACCAACTGGTAAAAACCCATTAAGAATATTTACATTAACCAAAAGAATAAAGAATTTATTATAATTTCTTTCTTTCTTTGAGAAACACATACAAGTGAATACTATTATCTATGCTCAATGAGAATGTTGACCTAGACTTAGTCAATTTCTTCCTCCACTTTAGCTCTGTTTTCCTTGTGGAAATCCTCAGTAAATTATCCCATATTATTTAGTAATTTCCTCAAAAATTCTTGCGCAATTCCTAATGATTGATCATTCATTTCATGAAACACATGTAAAATCAGGACTAATCTACAAGTAATGTTACACTGCTTTTCAATCTCCACCACAACTGAGAAATTCAAATTCATTGCATCGATGAGATAGTTTATGTTGATTGATGAGTTAACTAGATAATATCTGAGTTAGACTATTGGCCCAGTGCGCAACTCACCTCCAACTAGTTCTATTAAATTTTAGAAATAGTTTGAATGAGTACAACTGGAGATAGCTCAACTTGATTGCTATAAATTAGAAATCACACATGCATAATTGAACTCGATGTTTGCTAACTTGAATTTATTGAGATAACTAAGGGACAAGATCCATGTCACCTTAGTTGACTACCTCGAAGTTGTATGTTGATGTGGAAATTTCGAATTTTCTCAATTTGACCAAGGCTATGTCAAATCGATCCTTTCTTGCTACACTTCTCAACACTCATGTAATGACTTAGAATGATTTGAGGCGAGAGATAGGGCAATAAATTATTTTTGAATGGATGTAAAGCTCAAATGAATTATTTAAATTCATGTGAGACCGACTATCACTCATGATGTTAACAAATATGGATATAACAAACTTTTGAAATTTAACATGAAATAAATTTTTTATTTTTTTTATTTTTTATTGTTTCTTTTTTAATATTTTATTTGGTGTTTTTTTTTAATTCAAATATCAATTTCTATCTTAGTTTTAATAAGAATTTAAATAATTTAAAAAATATTTTAAACTAATAAAATTTAAAATATATATATATATATATATATATATATATATATATATATGAATATTGTTTATCTCAAGTATTTGAGAGGAATGTTCGACATCTTCTCCACTTAGGTTTAATTTCCACAAGTGAGGTGATGAGTTTTAGTAGCATGGATTTAACCCTATTATATGATAGAGAAGAAGATGTGTATTTCTCATATGGACTAGCATAACTACAATAATAAATGTAGTTGATACACACTGATAGACATATATAAATCACATGCACAACCATATTAGTAAATGTGGTTGATACATGTTGATAAGAATAATAGTAACGGTTTACTATTAATATTAATACTGATATTAATAAATATATAATAATGTTATAAAAATAATTAATATATTGTAAAATATTATTCTTATTATCATATAATAATAATAATAATTAATAAACCCATGGGAGTATTAATATTATAAATCTAAGTGATTAATATTAAAAAAACAAGGGATTGATAAACCCAAGGAATGAATATTATAAACCTAAGGAATTAATACTATTTTAAACCCAATAGGTTAATAAAACCAAGGTATTAATATTATAAACCAAAGGGATGAATAAACCATATCATTATAATATACCAAAGGGATTATAATAATCCATTGGGTTTATAATTAATATTGAATCAAAGGGGTTAATAAATGTAAGGGATAATATTATAAACCAAATTAATTAATAAAACCAAGGGATTAATATTTTAAGCCTTTCCCATAAATATTATAAACTCAAGAGAACAAATCATTTTGGTTTGAGGTGATCAAAAGGGAGAGTCGAAGGACCATCTGCGCCATGACCTAGGCTTTGCTGGCGTCTGAGTAGACTGCCCCTAGGAGACCTTCGTCCCCTGCCTTAGGACCCTCTTATACTCCTAGAGCACAGATAGGCTCCCTCATGAAAAACAAAACCAGACGGACAGGTGCTCCCCCCTACTTTAGTTCGCCTTTGGCCTACAGGAGCGGTGGCAAGGACTAACAATGATCATCCACAGAACTTTGGCCCACTCCCTAACCTAACCTGGGTATCTCCCACAGAGAAATAGACTTCTACAGTAGTATCAAAAGTAGCAATAATAAAATCTTCCATATGCATACACAAGGCCACCACAAGAACCAATATCGAGCTCCATGCTTACTAAATCAATGAAAAATTCCAATACATGAAGGACCATGCACTGATAGGAAAGTTCATGGGCTTTTGGCCCATAGAAAAAAGCCTCCTAGGTTGGATCACCTCCAAATGGAAGCCCAAGGGCCATATCGATCTACAAATATATGCAAAGGGCTTCTTCAATGTGATCTTCACCTGCATCGAAGACAACAACTGGATCATGGATGGTGGGCCATAATTTTTCAACTTCGTGGGTTTTTACCTGTACTAATGTGTAGAACGTTTCAACCTGGACAAGAAAGATTTCACTTGGTCATGGGTCAGACTCTACACCATTCCCTAATACTACTGGGATGGGCTAAACCTTCGGGACATAGGCAATTCTCTTGGAGAATTTATTAAAATTGCGGAGGAGACAAGGGTCAATAGACTTGCAGCCTACGCAAGGATCTGTGTCTACATGAACATTGGAGAGTGTCTCCCTGATGAGCTAAGCCTGCTTCATGGTGATTATGAATGGATTCCAGCAACATATTATGAACATGTACCATTTATATGTCAGAAGTGTCACCAACACGGGAACTTATTCGGGGACTTCCCCCTAAATCAAAGAGCTGCACCGAACAATGAATCAACAAAATAAGATACCGAAGGGTTTACAAAAGTCGTTGGAAGGAAGGGGCACAACATGAAGTAAAAAATGAATCAGAACAAAAGATCTCTAGCATCAAGCAACATCTTTGACGCCCTAGCTCAATTGAATGAGAATAAGAATGAACTTCCAAGACATTCAAAGTGACCTACGTAGGAGAATCCCCAGAATTCAAAGACTCAACAAACAAAAATACAATCGGAAGCCTTTCTAATTCCCCAGTCCTCTACGCACACAGGGAACAACTTGGAAAAGAAAGGTAAAGTTGTAGTGCTGGACCCAATCCCTTAAGTAATGAAAGAAGAACAAGAGAGCATTGACTATGGGGACCTTGATCTCATGGGGTTAGAAGAAGCATGCAAAAATAAATAATTTCTCTCAATTTCTCTGCACCAGATCCAAAATTTGGAGGAAGTCCTTACTAGAGCTCAACATATTCCATCCCATGGCACTCAAGGAGGTACACTCCTAAACATGAAACTCTTTTTGAAATAATCTTGAAAACGAGGAAGGAAAGAATATTTGCAACGAATAGTTAGCGCGGGAAAAGAGACAATAGAATTGAGGAGATTCCCCAAGTTGAGAAGGTTCTACTTTGTAGTCTACAAAAACCCTCAATGAAGATCATCTCATGGAATATCATAGGGATAAACACCCTCCAAGAATAGGTTAATCAAGAAAAGAACTACTCAGGAAATACCCACAATGTTCTTCATGCAAGAAACTAAATGCTCCATCTCCACTTTGGACACATTATTCAAAAGACTCTGAAAAGGATAAAATTCCCTATTGGTGGATGATAACGAGGCTTAAGGAGTCCTTGAAATCATCTAGAATCCCCACTTTATTCCCGTAGACAACAGTCAATCCAATCAACACTTCATTCAAGCTTCCTTTCACTTGATTGGCAGTAACATTCATGGACATCTCACGAATGTCTACTGCCCCCATCCTCTCCAGCAAAAGATATAAATTCTTGATAGCATTGTAGATCTCAAAAACCAGTGTACTCACCCTCTTTGGCTTATTGGAGGAGACTTCAACATGATAACAACCCTTCAGGAAAAAAAAGCAGGAAGACCTCACCTTGAAATGGACAACACCAAATTCACAAACTTCATCCGTGACAACCACTTCATAGATCTTCAAACATCCAATGACATATTCACTTGGAATAATAGAAGAGGTGGATCTCATCAAATTTCTTCTAGACTAGACCGCTTCCTTATCACGGAAAATTTCATTCACCTAGGAGGAGAGCTCGCAGCCACCATCATCCCGGCTTCTTGCTCAAACCATTGGCCGATACATCTCCAACGGCTCAGACTGGGTATACCAACCCAAGAAACTTTGCGCTTTGAACAATTTTGGATCAAACATCTAGGGTTCAAAGACCTTGTTTTAGATTGGTGGACATCCCTCACACCACCCCAGGCATAAAAATATATCAGTTCCAGCAGAAATTGAATATTCTCAAAGGGAAACTAAAATTGTGGAACAAGACCACCTTCAATAACATCTTCAATAACCAAATATATCTGGAAGAGAAAAGGAAGAAATTCCAAAAAGAAATCATATGAGAAGGATGAGCAATAGACTCACATAACAATGAAAATTCCGTAACAACCTAGCTAGAAGAGAGAATAAGCCAAGAAGAGATCCCATGGAAACAGAAATCACATATATGTTGTCTTAAGGATGGAGAAAGAAACAAAAAATTATTTCATTGCTCCACCATCCAACACAGGATGTACAACGTAATCACATTCCTCAAAAATCAGAATGGAGAGTGTATGGAAAAACAAGAGGACATTACTAAGGAACTCCACAATCATTTAAAGGCAATCCTCAAAGAACCCAATATTAATCGATAGGAGGCCATTGGAAAAATCACACAGCACATCCCAAAACAGTTCAATGAGGATCATAAAAGAATGTTGCTCAAAGCCACATCACTGGTAGAGGTCGAACAAGTGGTTTTCCAATTAAAAGAAGGGAAATCCCCTAGATTGGATGGATTCAACAACAACTTATTTCACTTCTTCTCTGACACTATAAAAGAGGATGTCTGGGGCATAGTAGAGGAATCACGCACCACCCACTAGATTCTTCCATCTCTCAATGCTACCTTCCTCACTGTCATCCCAAAGGAAGACAACACTACTTCTCCAAGTAAGTACATGCCCATAGCACTCTATAATGTAATTTACAAAATCATTTCCAAAGTAATAACTATTAGATTGAATCATATTCTTCCCATGCTCATTTCTTTCGAGAAATGGAATCATCCTAACCCATGAGGTCATACACTCCTTAAAAACCTCAAAAAAATGGGGCATGCTGCTCAAAATTGACCTGTCTAAGGCCTTTGACAAGCTCAACTGGAACTATATAAAGAAAATCCTATTGGCCTTTTGCTTCAACCAAACATGGGTCTGATGGATCATGAAACTGATATCCCTCCACACATTTATCTCTATTCTTTCCAATGGCATTCCCTCAACAACATTCAAACCCTCTAAAGGTATAAGACAAGAAGAACCTCTCTCGCCCTTTCTATTTTTTCTTATGGGAGAGGGTCTAGGCCACCTCATAAAGAGTTCCATCCATTCACACAACCTTCAAGGAATTCCTCTACACAATCTCCCCCCCATTTCCCACTAGAAATTTCTGGCTGACAATATGATCACGGGGCACCCCTCTGTATAGGAAGCTTGCACCCTGAGAACCCTGCTCGATTTTTTCTCTGAAGCCTCTAGAACTACTGTCAACCTATAAAAATCTCAAAAATTCTTTTTTAATATGCCTCCTATCACCCAGCGCAACATACCTCGCATCCGGGGCTTTACCATATCATCTCTGTCGTCCAAATATCTGTGATCTCCTCTTACCAACTGAGCTATGAAAGACTCTTCCTGGAGACATCTGTTGGACATAAAGGAGAGTAAATTATCCAACTGGACACATCACTCCCTCAACATAGCTAGACGTTTGGTTCTCATCAAAGATGTACTTTAGTCCCTACCCATATACCTCTTTTTTGTTCTAGAGGCACCAAAATGGGTCCTCAAAACCATTCACAATCTACAAAGAACCTTCCTTGGGGGAGAGGGGGGGGGGGGACCAAAGACAAAAACAAATGGGCGCTAGTAAAATGGAAAGAGGTATGTACACCGAAACCATAGGGAGGACTATGTAATGTTCCCACATGTTGCAGCTAATGGGAATATTGCATTTTATTTTCATTTGCTTAACTCATAAATAAAAGTGTAAAGGAGGGACTCTAAAACTTCTAATCAGGAAAATAAATCAATGCCCAATGTGAACATGGAAAAATTTGGGCCATTTCAATAAAATACACTTAGGTGTGAAAAGGGATGGAGAAGGTTGACTAGGTCAACAAGACCAATGCATTGAACCTCCTTATTGATCAGCGCAGTTTTAGATGGATACCATTCATGTGAAAAGGGTTAACTCATTAGAGGTGGTTTAGGGTTTTCCAAACCCTAATGTTATAAAATAAATTGGAAGGCCACAAGGGAATTAGTTGAAGATAATTCGATTTTGAGCTTGCTTAAGCAACTCAAATTCTCTGGATGTTTAGCTAGAGAGAGGAATTTCCTGTTTAGGAATTCCTCCTGCTTCATTGAGGAGCTCTTGAAGGAGTATGTTCTGAAATGCCTCACATATAGGTTTGAGGCCAAGCTTCCTCCTTCATCACAACATTATTTCTGCAACAACATAATTATGTGTTGCAAGGTGTTGCAGTGAGGGGTTTTCAACACCACTTCCAGATCTAGTTTTGAAGAAAAGGGAGCATTCCTTTCTCTGGAAAATTATTGAGGAAGCCTTGAGCTTCATTTCTAGATCTTGGTATCAGGCCAAAGGACCTTCCAACATGATTTGCATAGTATACTTCAGAAACTGCGTTATTTTTCTTGTGCATTGCTACAGCAGGGTTTCTACCCTAGTTTGGTGCTCATTTCCTTGAGGAAGGGCCATCCCTTCTTCCGAAAAGTTTGTATTGCAGCCCTATTCTATAATTTTTCACATTTCAGCTCATATACTTAGAGTTGCAGTGATTCTTCATTTTTCAGATCCATATTCTGCAGATCTGATACTTGTACTTGTTCTTTCATGAAATCCCCTTGCTGGGTGATCTATTTGATGTATAAAAGGAGCTGAATATCTATTTTTCTTCAGTCTATATTATAATAAACTTCAGATCTAATTTTTGAGACATATTTTTTCTAATGTCTTCTGAAATTACGCTCTGCATGTTTCAGCCATTTTCTACATAATCAAAGTCATGGGAAATCAATGTTTTTAAGCATATCCGGGGATGGAGGAACTGTTTAACATATATATAATGCTTTGGTTGAGCTTAAATTCAGAGAAAAAGTCCCTAATGACCTAATATAAAATAACCTCCCATCATTTCCCTTAATTGTACGTAGATTTTGGAATACACCTATTTTAGGGTCGAAATCACTGCCTTTCCTCACCTTTTGGATCCTAAATTCAGATCTAAGTTACCATTGTACTTGAAATTAGTTTCTGAGTGTCTATTAGCACTTTTTATGCATTGATAGCTCTCTTCACTTTTATTAGATCATTTTAATTTGCTGCAGCCCCTCATTGGACCTTCTCTTGAGGATAACTAAGTGTGGGAGATCTGTTTAACCCACTTAGTCTTATTTTTTTCAGCTCAAATATTGGATTTAGTTTTTATATGGTGTGATATAAAAAATCCAAGAGTCATTTTCCTATTCCAAAACATATTTTTCTGAAAATTCATTTTTCATTGTATTATTCATGAGTTGTTCCTAAATAGGAATATTACAGTGGGATCAGAGCATGATCTCTGGCATAGCCTACGAGATCCAGCTATTAGAGAAGCAAAGAGAAGATAAAAATATTTTAATTATGGAGAGGATGATTTTACTCTCATTAGTGTTCAGATCTAAGAAGAGCCTCTCCAAAGAGGTAAATCGAAAGAGAGAAAGAAGATGCACCGAGACTCCTAGAGGGTTTCGAGAAAAAGAAAGCTGCAATGAGACCTGCATAAAGTTTCAAGAATAATAAGGATGCCCTAGCACTTCCTATCAGCAAAGCAGAAGACCAGAGAATCCTAGATCTCCTCATAGATCTACTATGCTCACTTTCTTTGAAGAAGGTGAGAGGTATAGAAATGAAGAAGAGAGATGCAAGGAAACTCTTAAAGGGTTTCAAGATGAAGAGGAAGAGCTATACACTTCCTGTCATCAGAAAGCAAGGAGAATGATGGAGGAATATATCTCATTGCTTCTTTTTCAAACATTGAAGAATATTGAAGAAAATATCAAGGGGTTTGATGAGGAGAGGAAAAAGATGAGCTACAAAGAGACATCTCACAAGGAAACAAAGGAAGATGTCAATATTGTCACTTTGGGTAAGAGATATCCATTTTCACCATCTACTGCTAAGGTACTTGCATTTAGAGAAGAGGCACTTGCATCTTTGCAAGGTAGTCTTTAGCTCCTAACATATGGAGTCCCATGCGTGAATGAGAAGATTCATGGGGAGGAGAAGGAAGATACCAGCATTGGTATGCTTGAAGAAAGGAGGTCATCATCCTTGCCAGTAGTTGGAGGCATCATTGATCCAGGTAGAGGAACTCTTGTGTTCTGTCAAGAGATTCCCACATATCAGTTGATCCAAGGTATGCATGAAATTTCAGCACATTTTGTTTCAAGATTAATGCATAGCCAAGGATTAAATCAAAATGATGATTTGAAACAGAGACATGTCATAGCGCGGAGGACCCTTGATCTAATCAAGGATGAGACTGGAAACAATCCCTATGCATCATTATTGAGCTGCATTCAATCTCTTTGGTTGAGATGTAGGGTCTCAAGAAAGGGGATTAGTGCTATCCTATGTTCAATGGTTGATTGTGAGATCAGTAATGAAACTTGCTTTGAGACAGTACATGCATCACTTTTCAAATCTACAATGGTGTCACTTAGTGACTGTGAAAAAAAGGCTTCAACTCTCTTCGAGCATTCTAGAGGCAGCTTCAACCTTGAAGCAGTGGAGAAGAAGAAGATGAAGAGTAGACATCTTGAGATGAGAAGCATTTTCTCCCCTCTAGATGACACTCTCTCAATGAGCATGCTACAACTTAAAGAGAGACCTCTACTTACTACAGATTCAAAACCTCACTGGTTTTGGAAGGCCATATATGGATGAAAAATCTCACTAAGAGATCTCAACAGAGATTCATTTCAATATTTCATGAGATGCAAGGTTATTCATTGGTTCAAAGGAGATGGTGTTCTAAAAAGGGAGGATTCCATGAGTATGCAGCACATCACTCATCTTCCATATTGGAGTGAGTGGATGAGGATGATGAGAAAGATATCGCATGATCACTTGCAGACATATATGGGCCAGAAAGCTTGGTTACGTTGGTTTCCCTTGGGAGACTCCTATCACTCTCCAAAGGCACCTATTTCTCTGATCTATGCCTTGAAGAATGGTCATGAAATGAATAAGGAAGCATGGTTGATGTGGTTGTTAAAAGGAGAGTTTGGAAATCACACGTTAAATCTTATGTCCATGTATTCACCCATGTTTGAAATATGTCTCATTTATCCACATGTATTTTTGTTGGAGGGATTTTTCATGCATGAACTTTGGCTTGGGAGGAGGGATGACTCCCACATGATGTGGTATGAGGGAGCTTTCTTGTACTATGTTGATGACACATTTCACATGTCCATAATTGTGTTATTGCTCCATGATCCACATGTTGATAAGGCAAGAAGGATGCAAAAGTCCTTGTTGCTATGGCTGCTCTTGGGTGACCATGGTTACTACTCAATAGCTCATCATTTTTAGAATCATGCCTTGGATTTGAATGATATGTTGTAGCAAGAGAAGGCATGTCTAATTTTGTTTCATTTGAGAGAGTATGGCTGCCACATGGCATCTCCTATGTCTATGTGTTTTGCGTTGTGTAGAATTTGGCATATTGATCTCACGATGTGCATTGATGATGATACTTTGTATTGGGCTGATGTGACATATCATGTGTCCATTAGTATGGTTTGGTTTCATGATTCAAATGAGGAGGAAAGAAGGTAGCAATACCTCTTGTTACTTCTATTGCTTTTAAATGAGTATGGTGACCACCCCATAGCTCAAAATTTTTAGATTCATGCCTTATGCATCAAAGATTAATGACATCAAAGGAAGGCATGTACATCATCCTTTGGGAATCTTGGCTTTTCCATCTTACATGGACGAGATGGAGGATGGCAGCAAAGAGCCTTGCTCTGATGGTTGTTATTAAGAGAATATGGTTTGACATATTTTTTTACCCATATTACTCCTTACTTTCTTCTTTTTCCTAACGCTCGACTGATGGAGTTTGGGTCCAAGAAAGCCAACAGGGCTAACAATGAAGGCATAAAAATGCTCAATCAAATCCATGAGACATGGGAAAGAGGAATTTTTTGCATGATGAAGCTTTTCCTTTATGGAAGGAGCTACTTTATTTTCTCATGCGTTTATGATGGTGTTGGACATCATCTAATTGTCATTTTGTACTTCATGGTAGGAAGAGGACCTCTAACCTTACAGTTGGAAGTCATCTCATGTATTTGTGGAAGACAACTATGGAACCAAACATACATAACTTATTGCAGAAAATGGAGGAATCCTTCCTTATGTGGATGCCATTTTGAGGGGAGTAGATGATTTCCATCTACAATAAGAGTTTCTTGAGGGCAAGCAACATTTTGTCAGGGGAGACTGTAATGTTCCCACATTTTGCAGTTAATGGGAATATTTCATTTTATTTGCAGTTGCTTAACTCATGAATAAAAGTGTAAAGGAGGGACTCTAAAACTCCTAATCAGCAAAATAAATCAATGCCCAATGTGAACATGGAAAATCTGGGCCATTTCAATAAAATACACCTAGGTGTGAAAAGGGATGGAGAAGGTTGACTAGGTCAACAAGACCAAATCACAGCGGTGTCTAAATGGATTGAACCTCCTTATTGATCAGTGCAGTTTTAGATGGAGACCCTCCATGTGAAAAGGGTTAACTCATTGGAGGTGGTTTAGATTTTTCCAAACCCTAATGTTATAAAATAAAGAGGAAGGCCACAATGGAAGTATTTGAAGATAATTCGATTTTGAGCTTTCTTAAGCAACTCAAAATCTCTGGTTGTTTAGCTAGAGAGAGGAATTTCCTATTTAGGAATTCCTCCTCCTTCATTGAGGAGATCTTGAAGGAGTATGTTCTAAAATGCCTCACATCTAGGCTTGAGGCCAAGATTCCTCCTTCATCACAACATTATTGCTGCAGTAGCATAATTCTGTGTTGTAGGGTGTTGTAGTGAGGGGTTTTCAACACCACTTCTAGATTTAGTTTTGCATAAAAGGAGCATTCCTTTCTCTAGAAAATTAGTGAGGAAGCCTTGGGCTTCAGTTCTAGATCTTGGAATCAGGCCAAAGGACCTTCCAATATCATTTGCACAGTATACTTCAGAAACTACGTTATTTTTCCAGTGCATTTTTGTAGCAGGGTTTCCACCCTAGTTTGGTGCTCATTTCCTTGAGGAAGGGCCATCCCTTCTTCTGAAAAGTTTGTATTGCAGCCCTCTTATTTAATTTTTCAAATTTCAGCTCATATACTCAAATTTTCAGTGATTATGCATTTTTCAGATCCATATTCTGCAGATTTGATACTTGTACTTGTTCTTTCATGAAACCCCCTTGCCGGGTGATCTATTTGATGTATAAAAGGAGTTGAATCTCTATTTTTCTTCATTATTTATTATAATAAAATTAATATATAATGTTTTGGACATATTTTTTCTAATTTATTTAGAAATTACGCTCTTCATGCTTCAGCCATTTTCTGCATACTAAAAGTCATGGGAAATCAACATTTTTAAGCATATACGGGGATGGAGGAATTGTTTAACATATCTAGAATGATTTATTTGAGCTGAAATTCAGAGCATAGGCCCCTAATGAACTAATATAAAATAAAATCCCGTCATTTCCCTTAATTCTATGCGTATTTCTGAATACACCTATTTTAGGGTCGAAATCACTACTTTTCCTCACCTTTTGGATCCTAAATTCAGATCTAAGTTGATGTTGTACTTGAAATTAGTTTCTGAGTGTTTATAAGAACATTTTATGCATTGTTAGATATTTGCACTTTCATTAGAGAATTTTACTTTGCTGCAGCCCCTCATTGGGCCTTCTCTTGACGATAACTAGGCATGGGAGATATGTTTAAACCACCTAGTCTTATTTGCTTCAGCTCAAATCTTGGATTTGGTTTGTATATGGTCTGACATAAAGGATCCAAGAATAATTTTCTTGTTCCAAAGCATATTTTTTTGAAAAATTCATTTTCCATTATATTATTCATGAGTTGTTCCTAAATAGGAATATTACAGACTAGGAATCATATATCTATAGCATAAAAATAGGATGATGGATGTCGTATATGGTGGAAATTGGTATCCAACTCTCTCATACCGTGGTAAACCCTATGGGCTCCCAAATACGCAGGTAATTGGCCCAAGGAAGAGCTAATTAGATTCAACATTGATCCTAGAGGATCCCAAATATGGAATGTAACTAGCCAAAAAAACCACCTGATCCAAACCCATAGCTTTTGGGAACTGCGCAGTGGTACTCAAGCCAAATTCTCGGAGGACCCATAGTAGCAAATTCCTAGCCTATGTTCCTTGACCTTGCCTGAGCGTAGTGTTATAGGAAATAGAACAAAACTGCGTCCAAGATTTTTGGACCAATGAAAAAACTCGTGGTTACAAGACTTGGCTACACATAGATGAATGGCAGGAAGACTGGAACAATGAGTAACACAGAGATATTTGGGAGTAATTCACAACATAAAGAATAATCAGAACTCAGCATGGGCAAGACATTCTTCGTTGGGGCCATACTCCAAGTGGAAATTACTCTACCAAGGAAGCTTATCATTTATTACGACAACCAAATTCTGGCCCCAAAAATCAGATATGGAAGAAGATATGGTATGCCAAGCTCTGGCCCAAAGTAGCTACATTTTTATGGCTACTTAGTAAAATACACACCCTCACATGGGAGAATCTTTTAAAGAGGGGTTTTGTGGGCCTTCAAGGTGCCCAATCTACCAGAACGAGATCAAAACCATCAACCATTTGCTGGACCTTTTCCCCACATCCAACACCCTTTGGGATATGATTGAAATTCTATGCAGAAGATCTAATTGAGAGATGGGTAACATCACCAACACCATCAGCAAATGGTAGGATAACCCCTACTCCAAAAATATTCTGAATCGACTCTCGAAGATGATTCCAAGTCTACTCATCTATAATCTCTGGAAAGAAAGAAACAACGGGATCTTTAAATACATCCACTCAAATTGCGAGTAAATTTAGGCCAAGCTACATAGAAAATTATAAGAAACTCTCGCCATAAATAATTTGGGGAAGGACGACCTCCCAACAACCACTGTCGAATCTACCATTTGGAAAAAATAGCACATATGCATCAAGCCCCCAATGGATAACCCCTCCATGAGCACAAGTAGAATCTGCGCACCTGAACCATGGAAGCCCCTGCACCCCCCCACCAACTGGTTTCTTCAAATGAAACTTCAATGGAGCCTCCAAAGGCAACCCTCGGAGAGAAGGACTTGGGATTATCTTCAAATATTCTCATGTAAAACCCCTACACGCCTATTATGGAATCCTGGGGTGGGACAAAAAAATCTCCACGAAGTTGGAGGGGCTCATCCAGGGTAACTTTGGAGCCATTGAGCTCAACTTTTTTCCACTAGAAATGGAGGGAGACTTGCAACTCATCACTCAAGCAGCCACCCGCATTATTCTTGGCACTTCCCCCTCAAAGGTTCCTACCATATGGAGGCTCGCTAATCATCTCAATTTCCTACAACAGTTGCTACAACACCGTCGAGCAATCACCCTACACCATGTGCGTAGAAAGGCAAACACAGTTTTTGATATCCTAGCCAAAAAGGAGCTGATAGCCATACAACGCTATATCACTCTAACTTCTCTCAAATTAGGGATGAAACCTTGCACGAGGAATGCCAAACTCTCCTCCAAAAGGATCAACCTTCTATGGATGCATGTGACATGATGTAAACATGCATAGCCGATTCATCTAATGCACAAGCTAACGAATTCCTACACTGCTTGCTTTAACATGATGCAGAACCTCCTCTCATCATTCATTCACATGAGTACTTTGATGCACCTAATATTCTGCTATAAACTGAATCACATGCAACCTCAAGTGAACTATCCCAACTCGCATATGCGAGCATGCCACAAAATCACACATCATCTTCTGTTATGCCGCAGATCTTGAAAAGGTGTGGTATATCCTCATTGTCTCATCCCCATGCTTCTCCAGTTGGCCCCCAAAGCCTTCTTAACCCCGTCCCTTTCCATTCTATTACTGCCTCAGTTTCCCCACGCGCACCCCCAGCTACGTTCTCTCCCTATTAGGTGCCATCCTTCTGGGGCTCGCCTGCCAGGAGCCTCTCCCGTTGCTTCCCTTTAGGCTGCATGATCCCCGTGTTTTCCACCCTATTTGTGCACCTCCCTTGAGAATTCCCTGCTTCTTCAAATTCATCATGTTGCGCAATTTATAAGGTAGGCTCCCTCACTACCCGCCCCGCTTCTACGCACCCCCCTACTACATAACTCTCTGTTGCACACCCCTCTGTTGTGCTTCTCTGTTACACGGTCCCCTATTGAGCACATCACCGCCTTTTTCCCGACCACTCCCTCTCTATATTTTACGCCCCACATGTCTCTGCATCTGCGTAAAATACCATCATGGGTAGCCAAAGAGGTGCATTCTCGGGTCACTATCAACGAGGTGTGGACCACTGTTTCGAACCAATTGAAGGATCCTCTTTTGGAAAGCATAATAGGGAAGCAACACTGCAGTTTGAGTGCACCGAAGAGGAGATTGCATTATCTTAGGAGAATCATAGGGGCAAAAGATGCCCTAGTAATTCCACCGTTGTGCACTCTGAGCAGACCACAACCCAAAAATTTGAGTCTCTCCCAGTTCAATAGGCCTCAGGGGAGGAAAAAAATGTGTGGATCATTGACTTGGATGAATTCTGGACACAAGTTCCTGATGCTAAGTACCCAGTCGCTCCCATCCTCCACACACCTGCAACAAAGCCTCCGCACGTGCCCTCCCTTGAGGAGGATGCTATTGCGCAAGAATATGGATGTCACATCGAGGAGGACCCTGCTACAGAGTATGATGAAGGAACACCATGAATTCACAACTGCTCGGCTCTTTTTTATTTTCTTTTACTTCAACACATACTATAGATCATTTTTTTTATATGTGTCACGACACTCTTTGTAAATATTGACTATTTTATGCTTTTAAGGGGTTGGTTTCCTCCTAGGAGGTAGCCCCAAACTTTCACTATCTCGAAAGCCTCTAAGGTTGGGATTGGTTAAGCATCGCTTACCATATCAACCCAATTCTTATGTAAAGTTTTATTTTGATCTAATATAGTTTAGCCGAACTTACAAAAAAAAATATATTATAAACTCAAGTGATTAATAATACTATGATACCAATGGATTATTGATATTATAAACCTAAGGGATTATTAAGAGAAGGGAATAATATTAAACCCAAGGGACTAATATTATAAATGTAAAGGATTAATATTATAAACCCTTAGAATTAATATTTTAAACCCAATGGATTAATAATATTTTAAACATTGAAAATAAACCCAATGTATTAACATTATAAGCCCAACGGATTAATATTTGAAACCCAATTAATTAATAAACCAAAGTAATCAATATTACAAACCCAAGGCATTATTTTTAAAAACACAATGGATTACTATTATAACCCCAAGTTTTAACAATATTTCAACCCTAAGATATTAAAAAACCCTATGAATATAATAAATCCAAGGGGTTATAATAATCCATTGATTTTTTTAATCCCTTGGGCTTATAATATTAACCCCAAGTGTTCTAATATTAATCACTTGAGTTTATAATGTTAATCTCTTTCGTTTACTAGTCCCTTCGGTTTATAATTAATACTCAAACAAAAGGATTAATTTTTTAAACTAAATGTATTAATAAAACCAAGGGATTAATATTAAAATCCCAAGGGATTAATATTTTAAACCATTGATATTAATATTATAAGCCTAAGGGATTAATAAACCCAATATAATATTAGCCTTATAAACCCAAATGATTATTGATATTATAAACCCCAAGGATTAATAAATCAACAAAGTATTAATATTATAAACTAAAGGGATCAATATTATAAACCCTATGATTATAAAACCAACATATTTATAAACACTATAATTATAAGAAACAAAAGGGATTACAATAATCCCTTAGATTTATAATATTAGTCCCAAGGGTTTCTAATATTAATTCCTTGGATTTATAATATTAATCGCTTAGGTTTATTAAACCATTTGGTTTATAATATTAATCCTTTAGGCATATTAATCATTTGAGTTTATTATAAACCCTATGCTTAGAAACCTTAATATTACGATCCATTGGTTTTATTATAACCATTAATAATATAAACCCTAATATTCATATTAAAATCCCAAAGTATTTTTAATATTATAAATCCAAGGGATTAATATTATAAACCCTAATATTGTAAATCATGATTTTTTTAAATTATAAATCTAAAATTTAAGCTTAATATTGTAAACCAAATATTAAAAATCCCTAACCTAATATTAAACCCCATTTTGTGATGTAACAATGTGATGTTCAATAAATTGTAATGTAATGTAACAATGCGGCAATGATTGCCAAATAAGTTGTTGTGTTGAGACAATGTTTATCATAATGTGACATTGGATATATTTTTGTATCATTCCAACATCATAACACTAAAACCGTGCGTAAAACCTTAACATTATAATATTCAAATTAATAAACCCTAAGATTAATTTTATAAATCCTAATATTAAACCTCTCTATTATAAATTATGAAGCTAGTATTAAACCAAATATTAAAAAATGAAATATTATAAATGATAATATTAAACCCCAAATTTATATTGTCACAATGAGATGAATAAAATGAAATTTAATGTAGCATTGTGACAATGATTGTGAGATTTATTGTCACATGGAGATAATGTTGGTCACGATGCGACGCTCGATAGATATTTGTACCATTACAATGACACAATACTAAACTAAAATATAAAACCCTAATATTATAAACCTAAGGCTTTGATAAACCTAATGGATTAACATTATAAATCCTTGGGGTTATTATTATAAACCAAAATATTAATATTATAAACCCATGGGATTGATAAAACAAAGTGATTATTAATATTATAAAGCCAAGGGATTAATTTATAAAGCCATGATTCATAAACTTAAGTGATTATTAATTTTATATACCCAGCAGATTAATATTATTAACTCAAGGGATTATTAATATTATAAACCTAAAGGACTAATAATCCCAATGGATTAATATTATAAACCCAAGGGCATGTTAATATTATAAACTCAAATTATCAATGACACTAAGGGATTAATATTAGAAAACTAGGTGATTTAGGTAATGTTTGTCACAATGCAATGTTGGATAGATCTATGTACCATTCAAACATCACAACATTAAACTCTAATATAAAACCATAACAACATAAAACCCAACTTAATAACCTATAAAATTAGTATTATAATCCCTAATATTAAAACTCATTATTATAGATCATAGCCCCAATATTAAGCGTTAATGTAAAAAACCTAAATATTCAACCCTAATTTTGTTATGTCGCATTGCGACATTGAATAATATTAATATTATCTATATTAAACCCTAGTATTATTTATAAATCCTAGCATTAATATTATAAAACTTAATATTATAATGGTAGGATTAATATTACAAACCCTATGATCAATATGATAAACCCTAATATTAAAGTATCATATTATAAACCATGATATTAACATTATAAATTCTAATCTTAATGTTGCAATGTGACACTGAATAATTTGTAGAGTAATGTATCATTCTGACAATGATTATCACATTTATTGTCGCATTAAGACCACGATTGTCATAATATGATGCTAGGTAGATTTATATACTCTTCCAGCGTCATAATATTAAACCCTAAGATTAAACCAAATATTATAAACCCTAATATCATAAAACCGAGTATTATGAACCCGAAGATTAATATCCTAAACCTCGTGATGAATATTATAAAAACTACGATTAATATTGTAAAAATTGTGATTAAAAGATGTAGGATTAATATTACAAACACTTTGATTTATATTATAAATCATAATATCATTATTATAAACCATAATATTATAAACGAGAACATTAATATTAAACCCTAAGACTAATATTATAAACATTAGGGTTATAAACCCTAGGATTAATATTAAACCCTAATATTAAACATTAGAACTATGAACCCTAGGATTAACTTTATAGACCATAATATTAAAACCTAGGATTATAAAAAATAAGATTAACATTATAAATACAAATATTATAAACCCAATATTAAACCCTAATATTATCAAGCATATATTTTAAACCCTACTATAAATGCTAATTTCATAATGTCGCAATGTGACATTAAATAAGTTCCAATACAATGTAAGATTGCAACAATGATTCTTTAGCATCTGGTCACATTTAATCACTTAGGCTTTGGTAATTTTGATTAATATTATAAACCCTAGGATTAATATTAAACCCAACAATATAAACCCTAATATTATAACCTAACTTTCCAATGTAATGTGACATTGAATAAATTGCAATGTAATGTAATATTGCGATAATAATTGTTAGATTAATTCTCGCATTGAGACAATGCTTATCACAATGTGATGTTGGATAGATTTCTGCATCAACCGTTAAACTAAATTTTAGCCACAATATTAAACCCTAATATTAAGCTCATGAAAATGTACATACCATTTAGAGATATATATTTTTTAATTTATTTTAAATTACATAGAAAAAGTACATTGATCATTTCAACAAATATAAAAATAAAATAGCTTATACAAGTTTTTATTAAACACAAATATATTATAATTCTAAAATTGAAATTTGAACCCAGTCTATGTTACTATGACTTAGGGCTTCCACTTTGATATGTCTTTGAGAGTTTGGAAAGCTTACTCAAATTTGATGTCTTCTTGCATTTGAAAATTATATTGTTAATATTATACTTTTATGAAGTATTATTTGGATTTGCTTTATTTTAGTTAAATTGTTTTTGGAGTTCAATGTTCATAAAATATTTATATCTTTTGAAATTTTAGATTTTAATTTTTCTTTATCTTACCCATATTTTGATTACGATTTTCTCTAGTTAACCATAATTTTATTATGATTAACATTGTAATTGTGATTGTTGATGGTTAACCATGGTTTTCCTATGATTAACCCTGACCATCCAATATAGGTCTCCATGGTTAACTATAAGAATCAACTCTAATAATCAACCATAGCCACCCACTATAATTGTAAACCATAACCATCAACAATAATAGCCAACCATAATTAATAAGAAATTCTAAAAATATGGATTAATATATTATCAATGTGTGATTAATTTTACATCAAACTCCTCTTGGTATTATTTAAATGTTATAATAATTTTGTTAATGCTATATTAATATGTTAAAAAAAATCTATATACATTTTAATTTGATAATTAAATATATATTAATATTAATATTATAATTTTAAATATATCAATATTAATTTAGGATTATTTATTATTGTTCTCGATATTATTGAAAAAACTATAAAATTATAATACTATTATTAACATTATTATTCAAAGAATTATAAAATATTTATATTATCATTAACCTTCTTATTACCAATATTAAGATTATTAAATTTTAATATTATTTATTAATCATTTATAACTATATAAACCATAATATTGATGATGATGATGATGGTTACCATCCATTAAGACCAATGTGGTCTATCAGACTTTAAGAGACGAGAAAGAATCTAATTTTGATTCTTCAAAATTTTGTTTCTACGATTAATGAGAAGAGAAATAAGTGCTCCAAGATCACTATAGGTGGGATGGCTTAATAGGTCAAGAATATTGGAAGTGTGGCACATGGTAGGGAATTGACAGCGAATTTGTGTAGGATTTGGGTAGTCTAAAAGGAAGTTCTTTTCATCTTCCACCTTCTTAAAATCACAAATCTGAGAGATATTATCATTCCAAGGGGGCTTGGGAATAGACCACCATCTGATCTCACTCTGGAGCTCATGGGAATTGGTTATTATCTTAGTGATGTTCAGTCTTTTATTATTTCTTAATAACATAGAGATATAATTTTGATTATTAAGGGTGGGGTTGATCACTTCATTATAGTATCTTAGCTTTCTTTTACCCTCTAGCTCGTGATCCTCCCACAACTTGTCCTTAAAATTGGAGGTAATTGTATTTTTTATATGATCTTTTCTTCACATACGGAGCTCCTCCTTAATTCCCCAATGGTGAGCCACGAGTGGGCATCCTTATGCCACCCATGCTTGAGGTTATGGTGAAGCTTTTGACTATAGTTAGAAGAAATTATAGGGATCCTTTCTTATTCGATGTTGTCAAGCTTCTTCTTATACATCAGATATCTAAACATAGTTGTACTTTCAATAGGGGACAAACCAAATTCGATCAAGTGAATAGGATAGGGATTATTTCCCTTGATCTTAAGGTTGTAGGTTATGATGACTCTCTAGATATAATTTAACACCAAACTTAACATCCGTATAAGACAATAGGGATGACAAGGGTTTCAAAGAGGAACCTCTTTCTACTCTGAATGAAAGATCGACTAACCTACAATTGTTTTCAAGCTTCTAATAATATTTCAAGCCCCCACTAATCCTTTTCTCATTACTATAATTCTAGTTTAGATGATGAGGGAAGTCAATGACCAAATACTTATAAGAAGAAAACTGGTCTAATCACTAGTTATTATACATGAAAATACCATGGGTGATATTTTTGGATTTAATGATCATGACTTGTCTTGTCGATATTACTTGTCATACCCATCTTGGAGCAGTAGTCATGAAGAATCTAGATCTTCTTGTCAAGGTCATCCTAGTTTTTTTCAATAAGAACGATATCATCGACATAGAGGAGAAGAGTAATGAGAACACCAGGAAGCTCGGTGCCCTTCCACCCTACAAATTCCAAACACTCCTCTAGCTTATCGATGTATATGCCAAAAAGGGTAGGGGAGAGGGGGACACCCTTTCTTAACTCCAATATTACATTTAATGTCTTTATACCACCCCTTATTGGTCTTAAGATTAGCAATGACGGTCTCCTAGAGACGGATCACAACAATACTTAGCTCAGGAGGGACCATTATCTATTTAAGCCTCTCCCAAATTATATCCCGAGGAATAGTGTCAAAATATTTTCTAAAGTCCACAAAGCAACATAAGAGATCAGCTTTAGTTTTATTGCTTCCTCTGTAATGATTCTAAGAGTGACCAGATGGCCAATAGTCGAGTGATGTCTCCTAAAACTAGCTTGTCATTTAGCTCTTTTTCCTTGGCCTTCAATCCAAAGGCTAAGCTTCTTCCCAAAAATAAGCCCATAAATCTTGGCTAGGATATGGCTAGCTATAATGGTCCTATAGGTAGATGGAACACTCTTGCCCCCATTTTAAAAAATAGGCACAATATGGCTTTGCATCCAAAGCCGAGGGAAGCTAGGCATTACAACCAAATTTAGAAGCTTGTGGAGATAAGGAATGAGGATAGATCTTCCCATTTTAAGGATCTCATCTTCGTATCCTTTAATATCTTTAGCTTTCCCATTAGCGAGCTTATTAATACCAGGCGCAATGTTGTCAACAGAGAATATGTCCTCCTTAATTGGAGTGATTAAGGTGGTGCCCATAGTGTCCAGAGAGTCATAAAACTTCTTAAGATAATTGTCCCAAGTTTCTAAGGGGATAGAATGGTTATATTTGGTTTTATGGACAAGAAAATCTCGCCAAAATTTTTTGGGCACGACTTCAGAAAAATGGAGAAGAGAAGCTTGTATTTTATTAATATATGATATTTTCTTCGTCTTGATGATATTTTTGTATATATTTATATTTTTTAGCTTAATGATTTTATTAGGAGCATCTCTGATTGCTTTCCTACCAATTTTGCGATCTTTGTCATACCGTGGATTAGAGGTTATATTAGGCTACTTAAACGAAATCTCATTAGAAAAAATGCTAATGGTGTAGGAAAGCATAGTAGTGAAATGGTAATAAATTCGATCTATGTTATTATTATAATTCATGTGGCTGAAATCCCTCTCTAAATCCCTTAAGAAGAGGTCAGTTTTACTTCTATCAAAGCGAATGTGTCTTTTTCTTTCATTGGTCTCCTACATGTGGGTGGTATGCACAACCACATTAAAGGACATAGAAAAAAGTCTGTGGTCATAGTTTGGGTCGAATCCATTAAGAAACTCAAACTTTGTAATAAGGTTGAGGACAAGGATGTTATAAATTTCATAATCCACGACACTGCTACCCAACGCATGGAAACATGTCATCTGACTGGAGAGGGGCACTTTTTAATACCATAAAAAATAATTAGGTGTCAGGAACTACAAAGTTTGAGGAGCTTGGTGCCGAATAAGTTGTTAAGAATGTCTTCAAATTTTCACTTGAATTTATTAGCTAAGTTACTATCTTCATCAAGCCACAAGGGGTCGGGTTTAGAGTTGTTTCTTAATGTAATGGCTCGGTTAGTAGCTGTTCTAGCATTAAATTCTCTCTTAGCTTGAGTTTGCATCATTTGAGCCCACCTGATTCTGTATTACTAGATCCTGCCCTATCTACCCTAAATCCTCTTTATGGTTCTTCCAACCTTCCTTATTGTCGTGGTCCTACTTAATGAGTAAAGTCAATTATTTTCAAACACACACACACACACACACACACACCCCACCACCCCCCCACCCCCCACACACACACACATATATACATTTTCGTTTATCATTAAGATTTGTCATTAAAATTTAATCTGACAAAAACAAGGCATAATATAAAAGTAGTGTTTGAGGTAAAACCACATACATATGGAAAATTTGTTCACATTGTTAAATAATCAATGAAGAATGTGAAAAGCCACCCCCATATGGAAAAGAGACAAATTATAGATATATACTAACCCTTTCAGAAAATTAGAAAGAAAAATAAGTGTTTTATTCTTATTTGGTTGTGGCTAGAGCACATACTCGCAACACATACTCAAAGTTAAATTTCTCATATATTGTATTTTATGGCATATTGCTTTGGGCTGGTTGACAAACTGCGTGCTCGGGTATTTGATCCACCTCCTTGAAATAAATATTTCTAGTTTAAGTTGATCTTACATTGAATATAAATAAGAAAATCCATCCACCAATACCATAACTTATCATTACCACATGCCCAAAAAGTCATAGCTGATTTCTTATGACATGTTTATATAATATATTTTTTTAATTTATTAATTTAATTAAAAAGAAAAAATGGAATAACTACTTTAAAGATAAATCTGAATCTTTGATTTGTATATAGTACTAAAAATATTCTATAATATTTGAGTGATATTAAATACTTATCATCCACCTAAAAATTAATTATAATTAACTTAATTAAATAAAATTGATACTCAAATAGAACTAGCATCACATAGTAATTTATTTAAAAACACCTTTGAAAAACATTATATATATATAATATTTTCTTTTTTATTACAATTTAATTTTATAATAATATATCAATTATAATTATATAAAATGAAAATATACTCATATTTTATTTTATATTAAAATATATAATATATAAATATAAATAAAAAAATATAATATTATTAATTTACCTATAAATTAAATCAGATTAATAAAATAAAACATGTTAATATCATGTTAATATTATTTTGAATATTAAAATATTAATAATTTAAAATTGTATTTTATTTTTCATAAATACAGTTAAAAATGTTATATAGCACAAAATTAAAAATAATTATTTTTTTATACAGTTATTTTTTTTTTTTAATAATTACACACCCATCACAACGAACCAAATTTTAATGTAAGAGCTCTAAATAAAATGGTATAAAGGACTCTTATGGCAGTTATTTCTATTTCTATATGATTGCTTTATAAAGGATTGTTGTTTATATATAGTCATTTTGTTTTATATTTTATGTTTTTGGAAAATCAGTTATTTCTATAAAAAAATTATGGCAGTTATTGCTATTTCTATAGGGTTGTTTTATAAAGTACTGTTGTTTCGATATAGTCATTTTATTTAATATTTTGTATTTTTTGAAAATCAGTAATTTCTTTTTAAATTTTATGGTAGTAGGTTATTTTATAAAGGATTTTTGTTTCGATATAGTCATTTTGTTTTATATTTTATATTTTTAGAAAATTAGTAATTTCTAAAGGGGTGGTGGGGTCCTTCCAAAAAAAATTTTTGCCTGTCTTGAAATAATGACCTAGTCAGAGAAATATTTAAATAAGGTATTAATATTAATTTCTCCAAAAACTTTTGTTATTTATCAAATAAATATTTAAATAATATATTAAAATTAATCTATATTAAAAAATAATATTTTTTATACCAATTAGCTCTGTTATTTAATACTAAAAATAAATAATATGAAAATTAACAATTTATATAAAAAAAATGTTGAACATAATTAAACACTATGAAAAAATATGATTAAATTTTTAAAAATAAAAAGTAAATATAAAATAATATTATTTGTTTATTAAATTTAATAATGTTTATAATAAAAGTAAAATATTCTTGATAGAAAATTCATTTTTTTAGTTAGTTTAATTTATGGGATTTTGAACTTTGAATCTTATGTTTTACATAATACTTCATAACACCAATTAAATTACACCCACCAATAAACTAGAAACCTCAATTTTAAAGAAAATATTTACCAAATTTCAGTGAAGGTATAGCTATTAGTAGGAGGTCTCCTCAGAAGTTGATCTGTATGAGAATTCTTTGGAGCTTTTACTTGATATTGAGACTGTGTTTTACAATGAGTTGTGCATGAATGTGAAGACATAGGCCTCGGAAATAGAAATACTGATCATGATCTTCACATAGTTTGAGAGTGAAATTCAAAGGGAGACAGGCCTCGGAAATACTGAGCGTGATCTTCACAGAGTTTGAGAATGAAATTCAAAGGGAGACATCCAAAACATATATCCCTGGAGACGGTGTTTTCCAAAGAGTTGTGCGTGAATGTGAAGACACAGGCCTCGAAAATACTAACCATGATCTTCAAAGAGTTTGAGAATGAAATTCAAAGGGAGACAGGCCTCGAAAATACTGAACGTGATATTCACAGAGTTTGAGAAAAAAGTTCGAAGGGAGACTTCCAAAACACCTATCCTTGGAGGTAAAATTCATCCTATAACTAGGTATGTAATGAATTACATTAGTTTTATTTCGGATTACAAAGAGACATTAATGAAGCTCATTGTCAACAAGCCTTCTCACACCTCAAAGCTTCTCCCTAAAGGGTTAATATATTTGATTGGGAAGTATGATAGAGGAAGTGATTCACATGATCAATCTGTGTTTTCTCTGCATTTGGTTTGGATCACTCTTATTCTGCAAAACAATAATTCAGTTGTTAGTGAAGCTATAGCCATTAGTATGAGGTCTCCTAAAAAGTTGCTCAAGATCGTTGATCTATATGAGACTCTTTCAGAGCTTTTTCCTGATATTGAGACGGTGTTTTGCAATGAGATTCAATGTTGCACTTGCAAATTCTTGAATTTGAACATTCTTATCCATACTGAAATGATATATATTCGACATGCCTCAATTATTATTTGATTATAACTTACTACATGATGAAGGCCATTTTTGTACTCCAAATGAGCATTTAGTCTTCAAGATTTTGATAAATTTATATCTATGATTATGTATGCATGTAGTCTTTACATATTTCAATAATTTTTTATCTATGAATATGCGCATGATTAGTTGATAAGATTCATGGACTAGCGTTAAATATGGATGGATGATTCATGGACTAACGTTAAAGATGAATGGACCTTATCAGGATCATAGTTTGCATGAGCCGATCGGAGTTGTTGGTCATATTATACCATGGAACTTTCCATTCATGATGTTTTTCAATAAGTTCGCTCCTGCATTGGTGTGTGGATGTACGATGGTTATCAAATCTTCAGATCATACTCCCTTAAGTGCACTGTATTGTGCACAATTAACTCAAGAGTTATTTATATTTTTATCATTTTAATAGGGTAAGTTAGCTTGTCAGGTATTTATATTTTTATCATTTTAATAGGGTCAATTAGCCCATGAAGTATTTATATGTTTATCATTTCAGTAGGGTCAAGATATTTTAGATCCAATCCAATACTTCTTTAATGGGATTTGGTCTCTCCATAATTTGTAACTGCAGGCAGGAATACCCCATGGGGTTCTTCAAGTGCTGTCTGGTTTTGTGATAAGGTAAGCTGATATATTAATGGAAAATGCTATGATATTTTTTATTTAAGGATGACTAATTAATTGAATATGAAGGTCAAGGATTATGAAAGCTTTATAACTCCATTTTGGGTGTTTGATTTTAATGAGATATCATTTACAGGGTCAACTCAAGTTGGGCAAGTTCGGTGACTAATTATGAAGGCTGCTGCAAAAAGAAACTATTGGATCTCTTTAAGAATCTTATGGCGTCTCTTTTACAACATCTGTTGGTCATGGTGCAACTGCTAGTTTACATTTTATTTTAATTTTAGATTTATTAAATGTTATAAAAATGATTTTATTAAAAGTTAATATGTTTTTAAGATGTAATTTTTTGCATAATATAACATTTCAAAAAGAAGCTGTTAGGATGGGATTGGGATTGGCTGTGAGGAGTCTGATTTTTTATCTAAATTTAATTAATATAAGATTAAAATAAATGAAGGTTAACCTATTTATTTAACATTAATATAAGATTTAAGTGGTTTATTTATTTATTTAATTAATATAAAATTAAAATAATTGAAGGTTAATGTGGTTAAGATTGATGAGAATACATTAAATAAAAATACTAAATTATATTATATTCCATTATTATTTAATAAAATAATGGTAGCATAATAATTATGGTAACATAATAGCTAGTATCCATAGCTTAGTTTAAATATAGTTTAATTAAATTAAAAAATAGTAAAGAAAAATAATTTATTATAAAAATAAAACTCATAATGAAATATTTTATTGTTGAATGTTATGATGAAAAATTATGAAACATGATTAACTAATATTGTTTATATGTATTTTTTATATGCTAATAAAATTTTTCTTCTTGAAAGCTGTCCATTTGATCTTGATAAGCAACTAAGACTTCTTGCAACTAAGACTTCTTAAGGATTTGTGCTCTACCAAGGGTATGACTGTTAACACTGACAAAACAAAAGTTATGATTACCAAATCCAAGAAGGACACCTACCCTAATTTTGTGTATGACAATAGCAACTTGGAGGAAGTGTCTTCTTACAAGTAGTTAGGAAATGATATTCATCATAAAATCAACTGGAACTATAGCATTTAGAAAAGGATTAACAGAGGGTGGAAAGCTTATTTTGGTCTTGAAAATAATTGTAAATTATAAAAACTTGTGATGGAGGATAGAAAGAAGCTCCTTTTTGAAATTTTAGTCACTCATGTTATCTTGTATGGATGTGAGGTTTGGGGTTGCAACATCTCTAGAGAATCCTTGAGAAATATTGAGCAAATCTAGAAGAATTTTAAAACGTATAACCTCAAATTTAAAAGAAATACACCCTATCCTATGCTCTTCATGGTAGTGGCTCTGTGACAACTGGTTTAAATGTTAACTAGTTGATTATGTTATTTAATTTTAAGTGACAAAACATTTATTTTTTTGAGAAAAGGATTAACTGATCACAAAAATAAATTATGTTTTTGGGATGAAATTAAATTTATTAATGGAATAGAGATTTCTATACAGAGTTAAAATGTATATGGTAAAAGTATTCCAAGAACTAAGAGTAGTTGAACAGAAACGATTGAAGACAATTAGCTCTCCTCTAGGGATAAATGATGTATCCAAGTGAGGAAGAGGGTTTTTGTTATGAGACTAAGGGAGAGGAGAGTGGAGTATTCCTAAGCTGGCGGTGACCAGTGGAAAACACTGAATATTCCCTATTCCTGAAAAAAAGAAGTAATGGGCCAAGGGCCTTGAGGTCTCTTCTGGAAAGTTTTGTCAACCTACTCGACTCGGTATGGAGCACGGGGGGAGTTGAGGACGCGATAGCCTCACTCATGCTAGGGTGGAAAACATCGAAAAGTCTAGAAAATAGATAAGTATATACTGGAAACATGGTATTGGATATGATGTCTAACTATTTATAAACTGTTAAATATAGCTTGGGTTATTTAATAATGAAACGAATATTTCTCCATGTTGTAAGTATATAGAGAATATTTGGTTATGATTTTAATTTAAATGAGAAGTAAAACTCATAAATAATACTTTAAATATTTGTAGATTTGCAAACTCAGGTTTATTTATGAAAAAAAAATAGGGAGGAATTGTTCTTGTTCTCTAAATGGATGCAATAAAAATAGAAATCACTGCTAGAAGAATTTAAAAACAGGAAACTGTGAACTCCGAGTTCAAGGTCGAAACCCAAATCTATGAGTTGATCGTTAATTGTTCTCTGTGTTAAACACGGGCACAATGGTTTGGACATGTCATTTAGAAGTCAATAGTAGATTCTGTACTAAAAACTCTCTAAAGGTATGCATATAATAAGAAAAATAACATGAATGAAATAAGAAAAATTATAGCGTTTGCATGGAAAACAAAACTAGAACTGGTAACTAACATATATCAAATATACATATCATGATAGAAAACGTGCAGGTCATGAATACCAAAAAGTATATCTAGGTAAACTTAGCTAGAACCATCTCGAAGATTACAGTAAGAAAAAAAATATTTCCAGCCCATTTAATAAACATTGTGCTAAGACTGTTCATATCCAAAGAAGATGAAAACATTTCCTAAAAAGGTATTAGAAAGAACTTCACTTGCATGAATAGAGGACATTCAAAATTAGAAAGAATTCTTAAGTATAAAAGGAAGGATTTTTTATGACATTCAGATTTAAAACATGTAAATAAAAAAATTTCATTCAAAATGGGAAATTATTGTTTCCTACAAATTTGAACCAGATAGTACAGTGATTTCTCGAAAAATAAAAGACTAAGTGTAGTTCTAGAACATAATTAAAAATGTTGATGAGAGCTACTTTCAAGGTGAAGCCCTCTTAATTTTGCATGAAATAGAAATTTAATAAATGACATGCAAGCCTGAGAGACTTTAAATCAAGATCTCTGATGCTAGAGCATCTTTGAGGAATCCAAAGGCCTTCTGTTAAATGATACACATCAAACCATACATCAGTACTTGAAAGGAAAATAAATACTTAAGGCATCGACCTTCTGAACCAAGAATACCGAAAAGATTGACGAATCAAGCGACGAGCCAAGCCGCTTACCTACACCAAGGGAAAAAAGCCAAGAAAATAAATATGAGAGATTTTTACCTACAATATAGCTAATATAAAATTAGTAGGATTAAAAATAAAAAATTTAAACTATCACCTACAAATAAGAGCTCCATTGTAGGCTTGATTGTGAACAAAACTTAATCAATGGGCTCCATTCTGAACAAAAACTTAACCAACGCATAAACTTAAGCTATGTCTCAGCTCACTGATTTCTCATTGAAGGAGCCCACTGAGAAATAATATCTGCGACAGCCTATGAATAGATGTGGAACTATGAAGGTAAGCTAGGAGGCTGTGTTTAAAACTCAAATGAACAGAGTTACACCTGCAAAGGAAGGAGAGTCTGTCAAATAGGCTAAACAAATGGAAAAACAACACCAGAATAAAAGAAGTAAACTTTAAGTAGTCGGATAAAAGTTTACCTGTGAAGAAAAGCCTTGGAGAGACTAAACGGAGCCGAGAAATATTGAAGGCCATGCAAATGGTGGAGGCAAGCTGAAGGGTTGCAAACCAACGTGGTGAGAATCGGAAAAGTCAAATGATAAGTGACCATTAGGGTTTGGTGGAGGTCTATACCATAAACAAACACCGTACATTCCCCTCCGTCAATCATAAACCTTGGAATCCAATGGAGAAAGGCCTTAACAGGTGTCAACCGATTGGTGAGGCGGTACAGATTCATTAAGTTTCCCAAAGGAACAAGCCCTGAAATCTTTGCAATATGAATGAAATCAATCAAGACTTATTACTAACCAATAAAACCATAATGTGAAATGCAATATTACCGTCCTGTCACAATCAGCCAATCAATGTAAATGGGCTGTGACAGAGTATTCACATGGGTCTCATGTACTAGGAAAATTAATGATGGACTATGCCAGTGGTTCAAAACACTGCCAAGTATCATGCATGCGGAGCAAGCGACAACCTTGTAAACTGTGACGAATTCCCAAACCTTCATTTTTTCATTGCAAAGAGTTAGGTTAAGGGAGTAATTAAATAAAGGTATGTAAGAGTGTAAAATTATATAGAAAACCTTGTTTTAAGGTAAAAGTTAATTTTATTTTGGTATCGAATTATTATAGACGTTACAAGTGGTATCAGAGCAACGTTCACACGATGGGACCCTAAGGGTCACCTAATATGACAATTTTGAATAAATGATGCACAGAAAAATATTAGCATAAAAGGAGACAATATGAGGATGGGGTCAACACAGCACACACCCCAAAATGTAGGGGAACCTACACTGAAACCCAAATCATAAATGAATCCTGAAATGTGGATTCAACTCAATGTTGATCAACACCAACAGACTAGTAGACTGTTGGAGGAGCAGCAGCATCAAACCAGTATTTTTCTAAGTATTATGCAGAAGCTTCAAGAAGAAATGGTTTGTGTTAGAAGTGGCAATGAGCACATGATGCAAGAGCAACAAAGGATAATTAAAAGCCTGTCGGACAAGAAGAATCAAGGCTTGCTACAACTCGGTCCAGAAATATAAACGCAAGAAGAAAATGAACAACGAGCCAAAGAACAAACCAATGACAGAATGAAAAGAATCCATTCCTACTGGAGTAATAAAAATAGAAATTATAGTGAGGTAGAGTGTGGGAATGTGTTAGAACAAAAAGAAATTAAAAAGCAAAAAGTGGAGCTACAAGGTGAGTTCCGGAAGATAAAACCACCTATCTTCGATGGAGAAGCAGAGTATGTGGCTAAAGCATGGTTGATTAACATGAACACGTACTTTTAGGTGTATGAGTACAACAGTAATCTCAAAGCTAGATTATCCATCTATCATTTGAGAGAGAAGGCTAGCTTATGGTGGGAAGAAGTTAAGAATGTATGCAGCATTGAAGATCAGGATGTGACATAGGATGCATTTCCAAAAAAAATTAAGGACAACTATCTAAACAATAATTTTACGATGAAAATTCTAGGGAATTCCATGACTTGTGTTCTTAAGTGAATCAGTTGTATGCTAAGTTCTACAAATTTGATTTCTTCAAGAAATAAATTCAGTATCTATGCCATGCTATCTTTGCTGAAGGAATCATGGTTGATCCAAAGAAAATTAAGAAAATTATGGAATGGCGAGTACCCAAAAATGTGGCTGATATCCGATCTTTTATGGGGTTGGTTGAATATTATCTACATTTCATTGAAGGATTTTCAAATATTGACTTTGCAATTACATTGTTGCAAAAAAAAGGAAAAATATTTAGATGTGCAACGCAATATCAAAATAGTTTCGATAAGCTAGAACATTTTATGACCACAACCTCGGTGTTGCAAGTAATTGATTCCAATAAGGAATTTTACGTTTGTACCGATGCTTGTAAAGAAGGAGTGGGAACGATTCTTTCACAAGAAGGAAGGGTGGTTGACTATGAATCAACGAATTTGAAAGAGCATGAAAAATTATATTCAACTTATGATTTAGATCTGGCCACAGTAGTGCACGCACTCTGGGTATGGAGGGACTACTTGCTAGGAAAAAGGTTTGTGTTAAAAACCGACCACAAGAGTCTAACCAAAAAATTTAAGAAAGATGATCTTAACTCTCGACAGGAAACATGGAATGCCTTCTTAAGTGAGTTTGATATGGACATCTAGCATGTAAAGGGTAAGGAAAACCAAGTGGTGGATACCTTAAGAAGAAAAATACATTGGGTTTATGAACTTTTCTATAACCAGATTAAATGTAAGTTTGTGGATCAGATTAAGGAGGAGGCCGAAAAGGATCCTAAATACCAGTTTTTATGGAACTAAGTGGAGCAAGCCATAAAGCAAGATAAACTTCTTCACTACGAGATTAGTAAAGGTAAATTGTTAACATTTAAGGAAAATTTATATATTCCAAATTGAACAGGTTAAAAGGAATTGATTATGAATGAATATCATCGTAGTAATTACTCGGGTGATCCAGGATACTAGAAAATGTTAAAAAAAATAGAAATGCCTATTTCTGGCCTGGTACGCAAGGAAATATTGCAGAATATTTGAACAAGTTCTTGGAGTGTCAACAGGTTAAGGTGGAGCATCAACATCTAGCTGGATTTTTGCAGCCTATGCCAGTACTTGAGTAGAAATGGGAATTTATATCCGTAGACTTTATTAATGGTTAACAAAGATAAAAAAATCACAATGACTCCATTATGGTGGTGTTTGATAGGTTTAGAAAAGAAACACATTTCATTCATGTACATTTTACCTATAAAACTATGCAGATAGTCGATATCTTTATCCGGGACAATTTTAGACAGCATGGTATGCCAAAGATTTTCATATCATACAAGGACGTGAAGTTTACTTCCACATTCTGGAAGACCTTGTTTAATAGTTTGAGAACCCAAATTAACTTTAGCACTGCTTATCATCCTCAAACGGATGGAAAAACTGAACAGGTAAACCAAATCCTGGAGGAAATGTTGCGCATGTATGTGATGCAAAAGCCAACGAGATGGGAATAATATTTTCACTTGGTGGAATTTTCTTACAACAATGCTTATCAAGAATCTCTTAAGATGAGTATTTTCGAAGCTTTATACAGACGATAATGTCGTACTCCTATCATTTAGAGAAGCCCTAAAACCATGATGATTCTTGGACCTGAGATGTTACCTGAGATGGATTCATAAGTAAGAAAAATTAGATAAAATCTAAGAGCTACTCAAGATCAGCAGAAGGTGTACATAAATAAGAAGAGGAATTATCGAGAATTTGAAGTGGGCGACCATGTGTATGTAAGGATTAAACCAAAGAGGAGCACACTAAGGAGGGCCTCCTATGCCAAGTTAGCTCCAAGGTTCTGTGGACCCTTTCAGATATTGGAGAATGTGGGACCTGTGGTGTATCGATTAGCTTTACCAAGCCATATTCGGGTGCACAATTTTTTCCATGTATCCTTACTAAAACACTACATACATGACCCAAAACATATAATCCATTGGAAAAGTATTAAGGAAGGATAAGATTAAGAAACCTACCTTAAAATAAGTAACCTTTATGAGAGATTAATTCATAGTTTTGTTGTATGCAAGTTGAACCGGATGGCAAATTTCTGGTCGAATCTCATCGTATACTCGAATAGAGAGAAATAATGCTCCAAAGGTGCGACATCACCTAGGTTAGAGGGAAATGGAAGAACTTCATCTCAGATGAGGCTACCTAGAAAGATGAAGGATTTGTTCATGAGGCTTACCAAAACTTATTTGCTGAGTCGAGATGAAACATCGAGGACAATGTTTTCCTCCAGGTGGGGAAGTTGTGACAATTGGATTAAATGTTAACTAGTTGATTATGTAATTTAATTTTAAGTGAAAAAACATTTATGTTTTTTAGAAAAGGATTATCTGATAACAAAAATAAATTATGTTTTTGGGATGAAATTAAATTTATTAATGGAATAGAGATTTCCATAAAAAGTTAAAATTTTGATGGTAAACATATTCCAAGAAATGAGAATAGTAGAACAGAAACAGTTGAATATATTTACCTCTCCTCTAGGGATCAAGCGTGTATCCTAGTGAGGAAGAGGGGTTCTGTTCTGAGACTAAGGGAGAGGAGAGTGGAGTATTTATGAGCTTGTGGTGACCAGTGGAAGACAATGAGTATTCCCTATTCCTAAAAAAGAAGAAGTATTGGGCCAAGGGCCTAGAGGTGTCTTCTGGAATGTTCTGTCAACCTACTGGACTCATTATGGAGTTCGGGGAGAGTTGAGGACATGATAGCCTCACTTATTTTATGATGGATAACATCAACAAGTCTATAAAACAGATCAGTATTTACTAGAAACATGGTACTGGATATCCTTTCTAACTATTTATAAATTGTTAAATACAACTTGGGTTATTTAATGATGAAATAAATATCTATCTAGTTGGTTATGAGTTTCCTTTAAATGAGTAGTAGAACTCAAAAATATTACTTTAAATCTTTGTAGATTTGCAAAATCAGGTTTATTTCTGAAAAAAATAAAAAATAGGAAGGAACTATTCTTGTTGTGTAAATGGATGGATTAAAAATATAAATCACTGCTAAAAGAATGTTAACACTTGAAACTATTAACTCCAAGTTCAGGGTACAAACCCCAATCTCTGTGTTGATCATTAACTATTCTCTATGATAAACATGGATAGAATGGTCCGGACATGTCATTTAGAAGTCAATAGTAGATTATGTACGAAAACCAGTCCAAAGGTATGCAAATACTAAGAACAATAACATGAATGAAATAAGAAAAATTATAGCAATTTCATGGAAAACAAAACCCAGAATTGGTAAATAATATATATCCAGTATACATATGATGATAGCGAAAGCGCAGGTGAGGAAGACCAAAAATTATATTCTGCAGGTATCTAGTTAAAATTAGCTATAACCATCTGCAAGATTATAGTAAGAACAAAACCTATTTACAACCCATTTAATAAACATTGCGCTAAGCCTATTCCTATGCAAAGAAGACGAAAACATTTCCTAAAAAGGGGTTAAAAAAAAATTCACTTTCATGGACAAAGGACATTCAAAATTAGCAAGAATTCTTAAGTATAAAAGGAAGGAATTTTTATAACATTTAGATTTAAAAAATGTAAATAAAAAACTTTCATTGAAATTGGGAAATTATACTTTCCTACAAATTCGAATTAGATAGTAGTTATAGAACATAATAACAAAATTTGATGAGTGCTACGTTTAGGGTGAAGCTCTCATAATTTTGCATGCAATAGAAATTTAATAAAAGACATGCAAGCCTAATAGAATTTAAATCAATAACTCCAATGTCAGAGAATCTTTGAGAAATCCAAAAGGTCCTCTATTAAACGATACACATCAAACCTTACATCGGTGCCTAAAAGGTAAAGAAAGACTTAAGGCACCAACCTTCTGAACCAAGAACACCGAAAAGATTGACAAATCAAGCAAGGAGCCAAGAAACTTACCTACACCAAGGGAAAATACAAGAAAGAAACCATGGATATTTTTACTTATAATCTAGCCAATAGAAAATAAGTAGGATGAAAAATGGAAAACTTAAACTATCACCTGCGAATAAGAGATCCATTGCAGGCTCGATGGGAGAAAACACTATATACAAGTCACGAAATGGATTCTGTCAACTCAGTTGAAGGAGAATGAACACATATAAAAAAACTTAACCAGCACATAAAATTAAGCTATCTCTTAGGTCAGGGATTATTTTTTGAAGGAGACCATTGCGAAATAGTCTCTGTGACAACCTCTGATTAGATCCGAAACTATGAAGGTAAGCCATGAGGCTATGTTTAAAACTCAAAGGAATGGAGTTACACCTGCAGAGGAAGGAGATATTGTAAAATAGGCTAAAGAAAATGGAAAAACAACCCTAGAATGAACGAAGTAAACTTCAAGTGGTTAGATAAGAGTTTACTTATGCAAAAAAGCCTTGGAGAGGGCAAACGGAGCTAACAAAGATCGAAGGCCATGTAGATGGCAGAGGTATGCCGAAGGGTTGCAGAGCAACGCAGCCAAAATTGAAAAATGAAAATGATAAGTGACAGTTAGGGTTTGGGGGAGGTCTATACCCTAAATGGGTACTCTCCATTCTCCTTCATCGATCATAAGCCTTGGAATCCAATGGCGAAAGGCCTTAACAGTTTTCGGGCGATGGGCGAGGTGGTACAGAGTCATTAAGTTTCCCAAAGGAACAAACCCTGAGATATTTATAATTTGAATGAAATCAATCAAGACTTATTACTAATCAATAAAACCATAATGTCAAATTTAATATTACCTTCCTGTCACAATCAGCGAATCAATGTAAATGGGTTATGATGGAGTATTCACATGGGTCTCATGTATCGGGAAAATTAATGAGGGACTTTGTTGGTGGTTCAAAACATTTCCAAGTATCATGCATGTAGAGCAAGAAAAAACCTTGGAAACTTTGAAAAAATCCCAAACCTTGATTTTTCCATTGCAAAGAGTTAGGTTAAGGGAGTAATTAAATAAAGGTATGTAAAAGTGTAAAATTATATAGACAACCTTGTTTTAAGGTAAAAGATAAATATTTTTTTGTATTGAATTATGATAGACATTACAAATGGTATCAAAGAAGTGTTCACACGCTGGGACCCTGTAACATCTCTCCTATGCCAATTTTTTTTTCTCATTGAATCATTAGTATTATAGTAATGATTCCTAAATTCAAGTTGTAATGGTTCGTACATTATGTCTAGAATCAATCCACAACCAACTAGAATAATTATATGTATATTTTATAATAATAGTCCATATATATGTATATAGGCCTACATATACTTATATATATATGTGTGTGTGTTTATACACAACATCAAACATATATACATTGTCCATATATTCTTATCCTATCTGGGTTATTCCTAAGTATGATCAATACATATCACTTTGGAATACCATTATCCATCTTTCAACTTTATACATTTTAGTTTCATTTAAATTACAGCTTGAAACCACTGTGTTATTAATACCCATGCTCGTATTAATATTTGGTGTCAATTCGTAAATTAACTAAGCTTTTGAATGCTTTTTGCCTATCAGTATTTGGCCATATGTATAATTTTCACTACATCATATGAAATGTTTTTGTTTTATCTCGAGTTGAGACTTCTATATGTTTACCCCTTCCCCAAAACTTGATTCGCTTGTGATTCGAGAATTTCCAGGTCATAATTACAAGCTTTAATGTCCAGATATTTCCGTGAGTTCCCTTATGGTTTTGCATTTAAGTTAAAGTGCTCTTTCACGTCTCAATTGCACAGCCCCAAAACCCAGAATCCAATTTCGAATCTCATTCAGCGTACAACTCTACTATTCATAATTTTATACATACTGTTTCTAGGGTTTATGAGGATGATGCATTTAAGATGAGAAATTTATGTATCGCTTGGATTTTTCATTTGTAATATCGAGGAAATTCTATGTAGTTTTGTTTTCTGAGATGGTTTATCGTCAAACACGTGGTCGATGATCCTTATTAAATTTTTAGGGTTTTCTACTATATAAAAATGAGAATACAAATGGTTCCTCTTCATTTTTCCTCTCCGATGAATGCTATTATACTCTCTAACTCATGGCTATTCGTTTCGCTTCATTCTTCTATCGCATCTGTGTATGGTTTAAATGCTTGGAATGGCTTATTTCTCACTACCCTACACAACCAGTGAGTAGATCGTTATGCATTTATCGTTAAATGTAAATTTAGAAGTCCATCCTTTCAATTTTTATTTTGATTTCTCAATTAAATTGCTATGTTATGGTAGCACGATAGGGAGTTTTGATGCTTATACTGGTAGGGTTTCAATTTATCGTTTTATATCTTTGTTATCTGAGGCTCTAATCCCCATAATTATTCTCGTTTCTCCCTCTGTAGATTTAAATTAGTTTTTGGATTTATTTCGTAGTATTGGTATGATACTTAGTTTCTTCAATGTGCAAGAGGAGGAGAAGGTTCCCATTGAAATCGATAGGTAACTCTTCATGGACCATTATGTTGCATTATCATTGCTTCAGTTTTACTTTTAACTCCTTACTCTAATATTTTCCTTCCCCATTGGTATTGCAGAGTAAGGAATTTTTCCTAGTACGACTTTTATGAGGTAGTTTCCTTTCTTATCTTTGGTTTATCGAATGCCATTTTTCTTTAACCCTATCTCTATTCTTCGAATTTAACTTATTTTATATTGATATTTACAGGTAAATATTTGCTAAGGATATTTTCGTGAAATGATCCTTTTGTCTCTTCTAGAATCCAATACGTAACGATTCTGAAAATTCTACTTAAGCACCCATTCACTTGTCCTGAAAAGGTTGGTACTACCTCATACTTCGAGATCCAGAGTTATCTTATATGAAATGCAAAATTTCATCTCAGATAGCATTTTTGTTTTTATTGTTAACCTCTGTAATTTTTGAAGTTTTAATATGAAATTGTAATAACTATAAGTTCAGTTCGGTTCAACTGTTACATTATTCTCTCTGTATACGATATAAATGTATATTTCTCCATTGGCATTTCTGAATGTTAAACCTCTGCGATATAAATATGTTTTATAATTAAAGTGATATCGTTTCTAAAATACACTCTAGTTTTTCTTTAGTTATTTAAAATTTTCTCATAGGGTATGTTATTATCTGTATAAATTTATTATTTTTTTGAATTCCCTGAATAGTTGCATTATTCTATTCCCATCTAGTAATAGTATCGATGTTTATATAGTACCAACTTTACGGGTGGTAGAAATATTTTAATTTAATCCACTATATTGATACTTGAATTTTTATTTTAATTGAAATAATTAATGGAATGAAATCAAATTCACCCTAAATAGATCTGTTCTCACCAACTGTTATTCAATGATATGTGCATCTCATTTTTGCACTATTGTAGTTAATAATACCTATATATATATTCTTTTTAATTTCTGCCTACTGTATGAAAATATCCTCTAATAATGAAATATTTTATGTTTACCATATAGCCACATAATATTATATAGTATAATTTCCCCATAACAGAATGTCTAAATGTCAATTTAGCATCTGGAGTACTTTACAATTATTCCACTTTGTCTATATGTGGTAGAAAAAAAGAGTTGATATTTTTTTTCTTTTTTAAAGTACATCTACTAATTTCCGGCCAACATGCTTTAAAATTTCTTTCATGGAGTAAAAAAATTAGTTTCCATAATGTATTTGTTTATTTATTTAAACTACTTATCTGCTATACACTTTTGCAAATGTTTTTCTCCAGTTTTCTGAGACAACTTCCTTTCTATATCCCTTTGGTATAGAACTTTTCTAGAAGAGGGAATATAACATAATTTTTCTGAAGTGACTATTGTCTCCTCTGGCATATATATATGTATGTTCTTTTCCAACATCTGACTATTCTTTTACTCTGCTTCTATACATATATTCTGAGAATTTCGAAATAAATCTTTTTAACAGAACTTATCTATTTTATTGTTATTCTAATCATACAACTTATTTAAATTTTGATTTAAATAATTTTTCTGCTAGGAATTATTTCCTCCTTGTAAGTAGATAAGGCATAATTTTATAATATTAACAAATTCTAGCTTCTAGTTACTTACCTAGCAATCTAATGTTCTGAATTCTTTCTACCCATGCATATTTTTTAATAATTCAGATGAAGATTGAAGTTACACAACTAAACCATCTTTGGGTAAAATTTATCTTCAGATTTAAACCAATGTCAGTTTAGAGATTCTGATGGATAACTCCCCATAGATTCTATTCCTACAACCATACAGGGTTTACAGGATTAGTTTCTTCTAAAAAAATATGTTAAATGTAAGTAATAACAAACCTCAGAAACTCAATTCGAGGTAACAGCTACAATATTTATCAATATAGTACAACAACATCTATTTTAACCATTCATAAAAATTAGTGTGCATACCACTTCTTCTGATGACCAGTCCTCCCAACCTTAGAGTTCTTTTGTCTCCAGAACTCACCCCCGAGCTGAGATCCCTCTCCCAAAATAGACCAACCTTAATCTGTTCTAGAGTAGCTTATTTAATCTTATGCTCTCCCCAAATCCCGTTTCTAATTCTGCATCCAGAATTCTAGGATGCCTTTATTCCTATTTGCCTAGGCTTCCTTTATTTAGGGAATTTAAATCTTCTTTCTTCTTTTATAGATTTTTACGTCTTCCAAACTACTCTCCACATCATTGGGGAAATTTATATTTTTCCTCAAAAATATAAGTTAGAAATAAATTCTTTCAAGGCTTTTTGAAATATTTTTGGGGAAAGTCTTAGCCTCTTTTCATACCTCATGGATTAGGCAAGTGATCTCAAAAATCTCATTTGGTCATAATTCACAGAAAATTTTTATTTATTTTTCATAAATAAATAATTAATTACATCCACACAATAATTATCCATTGGTGTCCACTCCCCTTTGGAATGAAGTTCAAATGTCTAACTTGAAAACATAAAAATAGGGGTGTTACAGACCCTAAGGGTGACCTAACATGATAATTGTGTGTAAATGATGCACAGAAAAATATTAGCATAAAAGGAGACAATATGAGGAGGGTGTCAACACAACAGACACCCCAGACCGTAGGGGAATCTACACCCCAAACCCAATCACAAATGAATCTGGAAATCTAGATTCAGCTCAGTGTTGATCAACATCAACAGAATAGTAGACTATTGTAGGAGCAGCAACACCAAACCATTATTTTGATAAGTATTGTGCAGAAGGTTCAAGACGAAATGGTCCAAGTTAGAAGCAAAAATGAGTGCCTGATGCAAGAGAAGGAGAGGATACTTAAAATCCTGCCGAATAATCAAAATTAAGGCATGCTACAACCTAGTCCAGAAAGAGAAACACAAGAAGAAAATTAACAAAAAAGCCAAAGAAAAAACCAATGGCCGAATGGAAAGATGTTATTCGTAGATGAGTAACAAAAATAGAAATTATAATGAGGCAAAGTCTACGAATTTTTCATGACAACAAGAAATTAAAAAACAAAAAGTGGAGCTACAAGGTGAGTTCTGGAAGATAAAACCACCTATGTTTGATGGAGAATCAGAGGAGTTGGCTAAAGCATGGTTGATTAACATGAAAAGGTAATTTTAGGTGTATGAGTACAACAGTAATCTCAAATCTGGACTAGCCATCTATCAGTTCAGAGAGAAGGCCACCTTATGGTCGGAAGAAGTCAAGAATGTACACAACATTGAAGATTAGGATGTGATATGGGATGCATTTCAACAATACCTTAAGGACAAGTATCTAACAGAACTATTTTATGATGAAAATTCCAGAGAATTCCATGACTTGAAATTGGGGAAAATGAAAATGAATGAGTACATAACCAAGCTCACTTCCCTGTTAAGATATGTTCCTTATTTAAGGGATGAAAGGGCTAAGGTTCGGATATTTTTGAGTAGTTTTCCTACTCACATGAAAGAGAAAATTAAATTTGTGAATCCCAAGACCATAGACGAAGAAATTCATAAGGCGAAAATGTGCTACCAGCAATCCAAGGAAAAAGGAGAATTGGGCAAGAACTGGCATCCAAGAAAAGGGCAGAAAGGAGGCTCCAATTTCAAAAGTTCTAAAAGAAAAACTTTAGTAATTCTGCCAGGAATTCGTTGAGAAATTAGTTTGGAAGGAATCTCCAAAGAACTCGTTGGCCTACAAGAAAAAAATCTCGCAAAAGCTTCCAAAAAACCTAAGTAAGGGCAAAGCCAGAAATCACCCCTACAGTGTTGGGGGTGTGGTGAGGCTCACTATTACAATAATTTCCCACATTGAGGAAGAAATGATATAGTAACTAAGTTACATGAAGCTTCTACTATGGGTGATGTGGCCCGTAGCATACCTGGGATTAATGCAACATTGGAAGACCGACAGGCAGATTACCAACCAATGATGATAGAATTTGAAGGTAAGCTACTCTCATAGTTTGTTTCTATTTTGGTTGACCCAGGTGCAAGTTTGAGTTATATAAACCCCAAAATAGTAGAAATTTGTAAATTACAAGGTCATAAATTTAAAAATATCTGGCTAGTACAACTACTCACAGGAGCAAAAAGAAATTTTTTTGCCAAGGTTCAAAACTGTGTATTGGAAATTGAAAACTAGAAATTGAATGTGGATCTTAATGTGTTACCCTTGGGGTCTTATGATGTATTATTGGGAATGGATTGGTTGGAGAGACATTGGACACGGGTAGAATATGAAGAAAATATTATGTATTAGAGAATGCAAGATGGGTCTTGCAAGGAGATAAAAGGAATGAAGAAAACCCTACATCTACATCCTATTACAGCCTCTCAAATGGGTAAGTGTATTAGGAAAGGATGTAAACTAAATTCCATTCAGGTGGGTTTCACTAATGCTAAAGAAAATACTCGTATGATGGAGAACATACCATTGGTGCAAGATTTGATGGATGTATTTCTAGAATATGTACTGGGATTACCATCAAGAAAGGATATTGATTTCACTATTTAGTTAATGCCTAGAGCATCACCAATGTCAAGGGCCCCATATAGAATGACTGTACCAGGATTAATAGAGTTAAGGATGTAATTGCAAGAGATGTGGGACAAAGGGTACATTCGACCAAGTGTGTCCCCTTGGGGAGCATCGATATTTTTCATAAAGAAAAAGGATGGAACAATGCGGATGTGCATGGATTATAGAAAGCTCAATAAATTAAATGTCTAGAATAAATATCCCTTACCATGAATTGATAACATGTTTGATTAGGTGAAGGGGGCCACATTGTTTTCAAAGATATATTTAATATCTAGATATCACCAAATCTAGATAAAAGATGAGGACATCTACAAAACGGATTTTCGTACCAAATACAAACATTACAATTTTTTGGTGTTACCATTTCATTTAACTAATGCACCAACAATGTTTATGAGGCTAATGCATGGCATATTTCACCCCTTTATGGACAGATTTGTGCTGATATTCATAGAAGATATTTTAATTTATTCAAAGAGCCTGGAAGAACACAAGAAGCCCTTAAGGATGGTGTTGGATATGTTACGAAAGCATCAGTTGTACACTAAGTTCAACAAATGTGATTTCTTCAAGGAAGAAATTCAGTATCTAGGCCATCTTATTTCTACTAAAGGAATCATGGTTGATCCATAGAAAATTAAAACAATTATGGAATGGAGAGTGGCTGATATCCAATATTTTATGGGGTTGGCTAGATATTATCGACGTTTCATTGAAGGATTTTTGAAGATTTCCTTTCCAACTAAATCATTGCAAAGAAAAGGAAAAATATTCAGATGTACCAGGGAATGTCAAAATAGTTTCGATAAGCTGAAATATCTGTTGACCACAGTCCCGGTGTTGCGAGTAGCTGATTCCAATAAGGAATTTGAGGTTTGTACAGATGCTTGTAAATAATACGTGGGAGTGATTCTTTCAGAAGAAGGAAGGGTGATTGCCTATGAATCAAGGAATTTGAAAGAGTATGAACAGTGATATTTAGCATATGATTTAGAGTTGACCGCAGTGGTGCATGCACTCCGTGTATGGAGGCACCACATGCTAGGAAAAAGGTTTGTGTTAAAAATTGACCACAATAGTTTAACCAAATACTTTAAGAAATTTGATCTTAAATCTCAACAAGAAAGGTGGAATTCCTACTTAAGTGAGTTTCATATGGAAATCTAGCATGTAAAAGGTAAGGAAAACCGGGTGTTGGATGCCTTGAGCAGAAAAATACATTGTGTTTATGATCTTTGCTATAAAAATATTGAATGTAAGTTTGTGGATCAAATTAAGGAGGCGATCGAAAAAGGGTCTTGATTACAATTTTTTATGGCAACAAGTTGAGGAAGCCAGAAATCAACCGAAATCTCTTGACCTATGGGATTAGCAAAGATCAATTGTTAAACAAAGGTAGAAAAGATGTATTTTCCAAGTCGAACAGGTTTAAAGGAATATCATCACAGTAATTAGTCAGGGCATCCATTATACCAGAAAATGTTAACATCAATTAGAAAGGCCTGGTATGCGAAGAAATATTGCAGAATATTTGGACAAATTCTTGGACTGTCAACAGTTTAAGGTGGAGCATCAACATCCAACTGGATTGTTGCAACCTATCCCAGTAACTGAGTGGAAATGGGAAGTTATATCCCTAGACTTTATTACCAGTTTACAAAGATCAAAAAATAACAATGAATCCATTATGGTGGTGGTTCATAGGTTGATCAAAGTATCACATTTCATACCAGTGCAATCTACTTATAAAAATCTGCAGATATTTGATATATTTATGAGGGATATTTTTATAGTGCATGGTATTCCAAAGACTGTTATATCAGACAGGGATGTGAAGTTTACTTCCGCATTCTGGAAGACCTTGTTTATTGGTTTGGGAATCCAAATTAACTTCAGTACCACTTATCATCCTCAAATGGATGGAAAAACTGAACGGGTAAACCAAATCCTACAGGACATACTGCACATGTACATGATGTAGTAGCCAATGATATGGGAATAATATTTTTACTTAGTTGAATTTTCTTACAACACTGGTTATCAGATATCGGTGGAATCCTTGAAATAGAACTAAGTCGATTTTTTTGTCCAGGCAAATTTCGACTATCAATTAGAGCACCAAGGTTCATTAGGATGTTTGGACCCGAGAAGAACAAGAACGGTATAAGAAAGCAGACAAATTTGATAGAGCTTCAATATCGAAGTATGCTACAACGCCCACAAGAAGAGGATCTGATTCAGAATCAGGCGGTAACGCGAGGTAATATCATTAAAGCGGATCACACTAAGGTGGGCCTCCTATGCCAAGTTAGCTCCAAGGTTTTGTGGACCCTTTCAAATATTGGAGAGGGTGGGACATGTGGTGTTCAGATTGGATTTACCCAACCATATTCGAGTGCACAATTTGTTCCACATATCCTTACTAAAACAATACATACATGACCCAAAACATGTAATCCATTGGAAAACTATTCAAGAAGGATAAGATTAAGAAACTTAACATAAAATAACTAGGCTTTATGAGATTTTAATTCAGATTTTTTTTGTATGGAGGTCAAACCAGATAGTGAATTTCTGGTAAACCTCAGTGTATACTTGATCGGAAAGAAATCGTGCTCTGGAGGCGAGCCATCACCCAATTTAAATTGCAATGGAATCAATTCCCCTCAAATGAGGCTACCTAGGAAGATGAAGTACTTCTTCGTAAGGCATACCTAGAATTATTTGCTGAGCCACGATGAAACAACGATGATGGCTTTTTATTCCAGGAGGGGAAGCTGTGATACCTAGTTTAAATGTTAACTAGTTGATTATGTTGTTTAATTTTAAGTGACAAAAAATTATGTTTTTGAGAAAAGGATTATCTGATAAGAAAAATAAATTATTTTTTTAGGCTGAAATTAAATTTATTAATGGAATAAAGATTTCCATAAAAATTTAAAATTTTGATGGTAAAATTATTCCAAAAACTGAGATTAGTTAAATAGAAATAGTTGAAGACAACTAGCTCTCCTCTACAGAAAAAGGGTGTATCCTAGTGAGGAAGAGGGGTTCATTTCTAGGTCTAAGGGAGAGGAGAGTGGAGTATTCCTCATCTGATGGTGACTAGTGGAAAAAACTCAATATTCCCTATTCCTGAGAAAGAGGAAGTACTAGGCCAAGGGCCTTGAGGTCTCTTCTAGAAAATTTTGTCAACCTACTGGACTTGGTATGGGGAATGGGGGGAGTTCAAGACATGATAGCCTCAGTCATGGTAGGGTGGATAACATTAGCAAGTCTGGAAAGCAGATAATTATTTACTCGAAACATGGTACTGGATATGTTGTCTAACTATTGATAAATTGTTAAATACAACTTGGGTTATTTAATGATGAAACGAAGATTTCTCAATGTTGGAAGTACATATAGAAGAGTTGGTTAACATTTTTCTTTAAATGAGCAGTAGAAGTCAGAAATAATACTTTAAATATTTGTATATTTTGAAACTCAAATTTATTTCTAAAAACAAAATAGGAAGGAGCTATTCTTTCTCTGTAAATGGATGGAATTAAAATAGAAATCATTGCTAAAATAGTTTTAATACAAAAAACTGTTAACTCTGAGTTCAGGGTCGAAACCCCAATCTCTAAGTTAATCGTTAATTTTTCTCTATGATAAACACATAGAGAATGGTTCGGACATGAGATTTACAAGTTAATAGTAGATTCTGTACGAAACGAGTCTAAAGCTATTCAAATACTAAGAACAGTAACATTAATGGAATAAGAAAAATTACATCGTTTGCATGGAAAACAAAAACCAAAACTTATAACTAGCATATATACAATATCCATATGATGATAGCAAAAGTGCAGGTTAGGAATACCGAAAATTATATTCTGCACATATGTAGGTAAAATTAGCTAGAACCATCTACTATATTACGCGAATAACAAACATATTTCCAGCCCATTTAATAAACATTGTGCTAAGAATGTTTATATCCAATGAAGATGGAAATATTTCCCAAAAAAGGGATTAAAAACAAGACCACTTTCATGAACAGAGGACATTCGAAATTAGCAAGAATGCTTAAGCATAAAAGGAAGGAATTTTTATAACATTCAGATTTAAAACATGTAAATCAAAAAATTTCATTGAAATTGGGAAATTATCCTTTCCTAAAAATTTGAACAAGATAGTACAATTATTTCTCGCGAAAGAAAAGAAAAATTTAGTTCTAGAACTTAATTATAAAATTCGATGAGAGCTATGTTTAGAGCGAAGCCCTCATAATTATGCGTGAAATATAAATTTAATAAACAACATGCAAGCTTGATATATTTTAAATGAACATCTTCGATGTCGGAGTATCTTTGAGGAAGTCGAAGTCCCTCTATTAAAAGATACACATCAAACCATACATAGGTACCTGAAAGATAAAGAAATACTTAAGGCAATGAACTTTGCTATAAAAATATTGAATGTACGTTTGTGGATCAAATTAAGGAGGCGATCGAAAAGGGTCTTGATTACAATTTTTTATGGCAACAAGTTGAAGAAGCCAGAAATCAAGCGAAAACTCTTGACCTATGGGATTAGCAAAGATCAATTGTTAAACAAAGGCAGAAATGATGTATTTTCCAAGTCGAACACGTTTAAAGGAATATCATCACAGTAATTAGTCAGGGCATCCATTATACCAGAAAATGTTAACATCAATTAGAAAGGCCTGGTATGCGAAGAAATATTGTAGAATATTTGGACAAATGCTTGGACTGTCAACAGGTTAAGGTGGAGCATCAACATCCAACTGGATTGTTGCAACCTATCCTAGTAACTGAGTTGAAATGGGAAGTTATATCCCTAGACTTTATTACCAGTTTACAAAGATCAAAAAATGACAATGAATCCATTATGGTGGTGGTTCATAGGTTGATCAAAGTATCACATTTCATACCAGTGCAATCTACTTATAAAACTCTGCAGATATTTGATATCTTTATGAGGGATATTTTTATAGTGCATGGTATTCCAAAGACTATTATATCAGACAGGGATGTGAAGTTTACTTGCGCATTCTAGAAGACCTTGTTTATTGGTTTGGGAATCCAAATTAACTTCAGCACCACTTATCATCCTCAAATGGATGGAAAAACTGAACGGGTAAACCAAATCATGCATATATATACCGCACATGTACATGATGTAGTAGCCAATGATATGGGAATAATATTTTTATCAGGTTGAATTTTCTTACAACACCGGTTATCATGAATCCCCAGATGAGTCCTTTTGAAGCTTTCGATGAACGAAAAATTTGATACTTATATCAATTAGAGCAAATTTCGAAACCAAGATGATGCTTGGACTTGAGAGGTTAGCTGAGATGAAATCAAAAGTAAGAAAAAGCAGACAAAATTTGAGAGCTTCTCAATATCGACAGAAGGTGTACATTGATAAGAAGAGGACTTATCGAGAATTTGAAGTGGGTGACCATGTGTATGTAAGGATTAAACTAAAGCGGATCACACTAAGGTGGGCCTCCTATGCCAAGTTAGCTCCAAGGTTTGTGGACCCTTTAAGATATTGGAGAGGGTGGGACATGTGGTGTTCGGATTGGATTTACCCAACCATATTCGGGTGCACAATGTGTTCCACATATCCTTACTAAAACTCTACATACATGACCCAAAACATGTAATCCATTGGAAAACTATTCAAGAAGGATAAGATTAAGAAACTTAACATAAAATAACTAGGCTTTATGAGAGTTTAATTCAGATTTTTTTTGTATCGAGGTCAAACCAGATAGTGAATTTCTGGTAAACCTCAGTGTATACTTGATCGGAGAGAAATCGTGCTCTGGAGGCAAGCCATCACCCAATTTAAAGTGCAATGGAATCAATTCCGCTCAAATGAGGCTACCTAAGAAGATGAAGGATTTCTTCGTAAGGGTTAGCAGGAATTATTTGCTGAGCCACGATGAAACATCGATGATGGTTTTTTATTTAAGGAGGGGAAGTTGTGATAACTAGTTTAAATGTTAGCTAGTTGATTATGTTGTTTAATTTTAAGTGAAAAAAAATTATGTTTTTGAGAAAAGGATTATCTGATAAGAAAAATAAATTATTTTATTAGGCTGAAATTAAATTTATTAATGGAATAGAGATTTCCATAAAAAATTAAAATTTTGATGGTAAAATTATTCCAAAAACTGAGATTAGTTAAATAGAAATAGTTTAAGACAACTAGCTCTCCTCTATAGAAAAAGGGTGTATCCCAATGAGGAAGAAGGGTTCATTTCTAGGTCTAAGGAAGAGGAGAGTGGAGTATTCCTCAGCTGATGGTGACTAGTGGAAAACACTCAATATTCCCTATTCCTGAGACAGAGGAAGTACTAGGCCAAGGGCCTTGAGGTCTCTTCTAGAAAATTTTGTCAACCTACTGGACTTGGTATGGGGCATGGGGGGAGTTCAAGACATGATAGCCTCATTCATGGTAGGGTGGAAAACATTAGAAATTCTGGAAAGTAGATAATTATTTACTAGAAACACGGTACGGTATATGTTGTCTAACTATTGTTAAATTGTTAAATACAACTTGGGTTATTTAATGATGAAACAAATATTTCTCAATGTTGGAAGTATATAGAGAAGAGTTGGTTAACATTTTCCTTTAAATGAGTAGTAGAAGTGAGAAATAATACTTTAAATATTTGTAGATTTTGAAACTCAATTTTATTTCTGAAAACAAAATAGGAAGGAGCTATTCTTTCTCTGTAAATGGATGGAATTAAAATAGAAATCATTGTTAAAATAATTTTAATACAAGAAACTGTTAACTCCGAGTTCAGGGTCGAAACCCCAATCTCTAAGTTAATCGTTAATTGTTCTCTATGATAAACACATAGAGACTGGTTCAGACATGTCATTTACAAGTCAATAGTAGATTATGTATCAAACGAGTCTAAAGCTATGCAAATACTAAGAACAATAGCATTAATGGAATAAGAAAAATTACATCGTTTGCATGGAAAATAAAAACCAGAACTCATAACTAACATATATACAATATCCATATGATGATAGAGAAAGTGCAGGTTAGGAATACCGAAAATTATATTCTGCACATATGTAGGTAAGCTTAGGTAGAACCATCTACTAGATTACGCTAATAACAAACATATTTCCATCCCATTTAATAAACATTGTGCTAAGCATGCTCATATCTAATGAAGATGGAAATATTTCCCAAAAAAGGGATTAAAAAAAAGACCACTTTCATGAACAGAGGACATTCGAAATTAGCAAGAATGCTTAAGCATAAAAGGAAGGAATTTTTATAACAGTCTGATTTAAAACATGTAAATCAAAAAATTTCATTGAAATTGGGAAATTATCCTTTCCTAAAAATTTGAACAAGATAGTACAATTATTTCTCGCAAAAGAAAAGAAAAATTTAGTTCTAGAACATAATTATAAAATTCGATGAGAGCTACGTTTAGAGTGAAGCCCTCATAATTATGCATGAAATATAAATTTAATAAACAACATGCAAGCTTGATAGATTTTAAATGAACATCTTCGATGTCGGAGTATCTTTGAGGAAGTCGAAGTCCCTCTATTAAAAGATACACATCAAACCATACATCGGTACCTAAAAGGTGAAGAAATACTTAAGGCAATGAACTTTGCTATAAAAATATTGAATGTAAGTTTGTGGATCAAATTAAGGAGGGGATCGAAAAGGGTCTTGATTACAATTTTTTATGGCAACAAGTTGAGGAAGCCAGAAATCAAGCGAAAACTCTTGACCTATGGGATTAGCAAAGATCAATTTTTAAACAAAGGCAGAAAAGATGTATTTTCCAAGTCGAACAGGTTTAAAGGAATATCATCACAGTAACTAGTCAGGGCATCCATTATACCAGAAAATGTTAACATCAATTAGAAAGGCCTGGTATGCTAAGAAATATTGCAGAATATTTGGACAAATGCTTGGACTGTCAACAGGTTAAGGTGGAGCATCAACATCCAACTGGACTGTTGCAACCTATCACAGTAACTGAGTGGAAATGGGAAGTTATATCCCTAGACTTTATTACCAGTTTACAAAGATCAAAAAATAACAATGAATCCATTATGGTGGTGGTTCATAGGTTGATCAAAGTAGCACATTTCATACCTGTGCAATCTACTTATAAAACTCTGCAGATATTTGATATCTTTATGAGGGATATTTTTATAGTGCATGGTATTCCAAAGACTGTTATATCAGACAGGGATGTGAAGTTTACTTGCGCATTCTGGAAGACCTTGTTTATTGGTTTGGGAATCCAAATTAACTTCAGCACCACTTATCATCCTCAAATGGATGGAAAAACTGAACGGGTAAACCAAATCCTACAGGACATACTGCACATGTACATGATGTAGTAGCCAATGATATGGGAATAATATTTTTACTTAGTTGAATTTTCTTACAACACTGGTTATCAGGAATCCCTTAAGATGAGTCCTTTTGAAGCTTTGGATGAACGAAAATTTCGTACTCATATCAATTAGAGCAGCCTCGAAACCAAGATGATGCTTGGACCTGAGATGTTAGCTGAGATGAAATCAAAAGTAAGAAAAAGCAGACAAAATTTGAGAGCTTCTCAATATCGACAGAAGGTGTACGCTGATAAGAAGAGGACTTATCGAGAATTTGAAGTGGGTGACCATGTGTATGTAAGGATTAAACTAAAGCGGATCACACTAAGGTGGGCCTCCTATTCCAAGTTAGCTCAAAAGTTTTGTGGACCCTTTCATATATTGGAGAGGGTGGGACATGTGGTGTTCGGATTCGATTTACCCAACCATATTCAGGTGCACAATGTGTTCCACATATCCTTACTAAAACGCTACATACATGACCCAAAACATTTAATCCATTGGAAAACTATTCAAGAAGGATAAGATTAAGAAACTTAACATGAAATAGCTAGGCTTTATGAGAGTTTAATTCAGATTTTTTTTGTATGGAGGTCAAACCAGATAGTGAATTTCTGGTAAACCTCAGTGTATACTTGATCGGAGAGAAATCGTGCTTTGGAGTCGAGCCATCACCCAATTTAAAGTGCAATGGAATCAATTCCGCTCGGATGAGGCTGAGCCACGATGAAACACCGATGATAGTTTTTTATTCCAGGAGGGGAAGTTGTGATAACTAGTTTAAATGTTAACTAGTTGATTATGTTGTTTAATTTTAAGTGACAAAAAATTATGTTTTTGAGAAAAGGATTATCTGATAATAAAAATAAATTATTTTTTTAGGATGAAATTAAATTTATTAATGGAATAGAAATTTCCATAAAAAGTTGAAATTTTGATGGTAAAATTATTCCAAAAACTGAGATTAGTTAAATAGAAATAGTTGAAGAAAACTACCTCTCCTCTACAGAAAAAGGGTGTATCCCAGTGAGGAAGAGGGGTTTTGTTCTAAGTCTAAGGGAGAGGAGAGTAGAGTATTCCTCAGCTGATGGTGACTAGTGGAAAACACTCAGTTTTCCCTATTCCTGAGAAAGAGGAAGTACTGGGCCAAGGGCCTTGAGGTCTCTTCTAGAAAAAAATTTCAACCTACTGGACTTGGTATGGGGCATGGGGGGAGTTGAAGACATGATAGCCTCAGTCATGGTAGGGCGGACAACATTATCAAGTCTGGAAAGCAGATAATTATTTACTCGAAACATGGTACTCGATATGTTGTCTAACTATTGATAAATTGTTAAATACAACTTGGGTTATTTAATGATGAAACGGAGATTTCTCAATGTTGGAAGTATATAGAGAAGAGTTGGTTAACATTTTCCTTTAAATGAGCAGTAGAAGTTAGAAATAATACTTTAAATATTTGTAGATTTTGAAACTCAATTTTATTTCTAAAAACAAAATAGGAAGGAGCTATTCTTTCTCTGTAAATGGATGGAATTAAAATAGAAATAATTGTTAAAATAATTTTAATACAAGAAACTGTTAACTTTGAGTTCAGGGTCGAAACCCCAATCTCTAAGTTAATCGTTAATTGTTCTCTATGATAAACACATAGAGAATGGTTCGGACATGTCATTTACAAGTCAATAGTAGATTATATATGAAAACAAGTCTAAAGCTATGAAAATACTAAGAACAGTAACGTTAATGGAATAAGAAAAATTACATCGTTTGCATGGAAAATAAAAACCAAAACTCATAACTAACATATATAAAATATCCATATGATGATAGCGAAAGTGCAGGTTAGGAATACCGAAAATTATATTCTACACATATGTAGGTAAACTTAGCTAGAACCATCTACTAGATTACGCTAATAACAAACATATTTCCAGCCCATTTAATAAACATTGTGCTAAGCATGTTCATATCCAATGAAGATGGAAATATTTCCCAAAAAAGGGATTAAAAACAAGACCACTTTCATGAACAGAGGACATTCGAAATTAGCAAGAATGCTTAAGCATAAAAGGAAGGAATTTTTATAACATTCAGAGTTAAAACATGTAAATCAAAAAATTTCATTGAGATTGGGAAATTATCCTTTCCTAAAAATTTCAACAAGATAGTACAATTATTTCTCTCAAAAGAAAAGAAAAATTTAGTTCTAGAACATAATTATAAAATTCGACGAGAGCTACGTTTAGAGCCAAGCCCTTGTAATTATGCATGAAATATAAACTTAATAAACAACATGCAACCTTGATAGATTTTAAATGAACATCTTCGATGTCGGAGTATCTTTGAGGAAGTCGAAGTCCCTCTATTAAAAGATACACATCAAACCATACATCAGTACCTGAAAGGTAAAGAAATACTTAATTCAATGACCTTCTGAACCAAGGATACCGAAAATATTACCGAATCAAGTGACAAGCCATGCCGATTATGTACACCAAGGGAAAAATCCGAGAAAAAAACGTGGGATATTTTTACGTACAATATAGCCAATGGAAAATTAGTAGGATGAACAGTGGAAAAGTTAAACTATCACCTGCGAATAATAGCTCCGTTGTAGGCTTGATGGGGGAAAACCCTGTATAAAAGTCACGAAAGGGATTCTTTCAACTCAGTTGAAGGAGAATGAACACATATAACAAAACTTAACCAACGCATAAACTTAAGCAGTCTCTTAGCTCACCGATTTTTCATTGAAGTAGCCCATTGAGAAATAATCTTCGTGACAGCCTCCGAATAGATGCAAAAGTGTGAAGGTAAGCTAGGAGGCCATTTTTAAAACTCAAATGAACAAAGTTACACCTGCGAAGGAAGGAGAGACTGTCAAATACGCTAAAGAAAATGGAAAAACAACCCCATAATGAAAGAAGTAAACTTCAAGCAGTCGGATAAGAGTTTACCTATGCAAAAAAGCCTTGGAGAGGCCAAACGGAGCCGAAAAAGATCGAAGGCCATGCAGATGGTAGAGGTAGGCCGAAGGGTTGCATAAAAAATAAAAAATTGATAAAGGTAAATTATAAGCGATGGTTAGGGTTTGGGGGAGGCCTATACCCTAAACGGGTACCCTCCATTCTCCTCTTTCGATCATAAACCTTGGAATCCAACGACGAAAGGCCTTAATAACTATCGGTAGATGGGCGATGTGGTATAGAGTCAATAAATTTACCAAAGGAACAAACCCCTAAATATTTGAATATTAATGAAATCAATCAAGACTTATTACTAATCAATAAAACCATAATGTTAGATGTAATATTACTGTCTTGTCACAGTCAGCCAATCAATGTAAATGGTTTATGACGGAGTATTCACATGGGTCTCATCTACCAGGAAAATGAATGAGGGACTCTGTTGGTGGCTCAAAACACTACCAAGTATCATGCATGTGGAGCAAGCAACAAACTTGTAAACCATGACGAATTACCAACCCTTCATTTTTCTGTTGCAAAGAGTTAGGTTAAGGAATTAATTAAATAAAGGTATGTAACACTGTCAAATAATATCTACAACCTTGTTTTAAGGTAAAAGTTTTTTTTTTTTTTTTGTATTGAATTATGATAGATGTTACAAGGTCTTTCCCCAATCGAGAGTCGAGCTATGACTAGGATATTGTTGTACAACACAAAATCAATAACATGGGAGACCATAGACTTCCTAAGCTAGCTATAAATTCCAGCCAAAACCACCTAAGGTTCAAACGAGATTTTTTTAAAGATACGAGGGCCTGGTTAAAGCATTAGGAGATCGACGAAAATTTTGCATTGAAAAATATTCATAACATTAAAAATATTGTTATTTCTAAGTTTAAAGAGAAAATGTGGTCCGAGAAATATTTAGAGACTAAAAGAAAATTAAGATATTATAAGGAGGTCGTCACCCTATTATAGAAGATCAAAAGTATCTCTCTATTTTAAGTAACACAAAGGAAATAATTAATATAGCCAAGATAAGAATGAACTCCATAGTGAAACAAGTCGTTGGGCAGTTCCTAAAACACCATGGGTGGAAAGGATCTACCATCTCTGTGAGAATATGAGTATTGAGGATTAAAATTAGTTCCTCTTAGAGTGCCCTACGTACACCCCCATTCAATCTTAGTTTCATAATATTCGTTGCAATACTGACCTTCCTATCCTTTTAACGGGTCAAAATTATACTGAGCTTGGGATGCTTCTCTCCAAACTCTTTGAGCATAGGAGTAAAATTTTAAAACAAACTAAATAATTCGTTTCTTTAGGTTCGATAGACCAAAGTTTGGTCTCAATGGACGTTAACCATCATCATCGACATCATCATATTAATATATATACACTTTCTTATATATATATATATATATATATATATATATATATATTCCATTTTAAATTTAAAATATTAACTCATTAAAATTGAATTAAAAAAATAGTAACTAATATAAATGGAAGTTACTAAAAAAATCCATAATAAGATATGAACTAATCACCTTGAGAATGAATAAATTTAAATAATAATAATAAATAAATGAATTCTCAATATGACTCTATATAAATAGCTAAAATTTTTGATTAAAAATATACCAGAAATTTTTCTTCTGTGATCCATAAATTGTGATTAAAATCTTTCGGTGAAAATCACAAAAAATATATCATGGAAATCAAAATTAAATATCCACATCCAATTAATAAATAATAATAATTTTAACATACTTTTATCTGAAACTCATTACGATATATTTTACCTATGCTTTCCGAAATTTTTATAATCAAAATAAACAATAAAATTTTCTTATAAAACAACTAAATATCATAGACGTGTTTACATTCAAATAGCCATACTCGCCTTTGATTTCCTTGTCCTTATAATTTTCAACAACTATTTCAAGTTATTCCAATGTGCATTTTCTCGTACCCATTCACCCATTATCCTCTGAGGTTGGTTTACCAGAGGACGAATAGGAACCACCGTGTAGGTGGACCTAAATGGTTGTGGTAGGCACAATTATTTTCTTCACACATGAATCAAAGCTTGCGTTTGGAATTTCCCCATTACATATGAATTAATTATAGATCCTTTACTATAAGTTCCATTTAGAATAAAATCATTGGTCGTAGTTGTGTATATCTTAAAAATAATATCCTGAATTGCAGGTTAGAAGATATGATAGATAGTGATATCCTAATCACACTCAAGGTCTAACGTCACAGGTAACATGTACCTCGATTCATGACTCAAATATATATATTCAAATTAATCATTTGTAGGCATGTGAGAGGCTGGAGAATCAATATTCTGAATTGCAGGTTAGAAGATATGATAGATAGTGACATCCTAATCACACCCAAGGTCTAACGTCACAAGTAACATGTACCTGGATTCATGACTCAAATATATATAGTCAAATTAATCATTTGTAGGTATGTGAGAGGCTGGAGAGGTCGACCGACCCAATTTATTTGGATGAAGAAATAGTATTCAGTATTTGACAGTGATGATAAATCGACTTGCCCTCTTTACCTTAACGAAGAAAGTTGTAGGAAGAGTGCTAGAAGGATTGATGATCCAAGATTTGAGGAGAAATTAATATGCTATATGGAATTTAATGGATAGAAGCACACATAAACACCATGAAATAAGGTTTATTGAAACATAAACATGTATTGATAAGTGCATATGTAGATTGGTTTTTTCTTCATATAGTATAGACCGTAAGAACATAACAAAAAGGTGGCTAATCCACTATTTGTTTTTCAAGGATTGATGATCCAAGATTCGAGGAGAAATTAATATGCCATATGGAATTTCATGGATAGAAACACACATAAACACCATGAAAGCATGTCTATTCAAACATAAATATGTATTGATAATCGCATGTGTAGATTGGTTTTTTTCTTCGTACAATATAGACCGTAAGAACATAACACAAAGGTGGCTAATCCACTAATTTTTTTCAAGAATTAAGATAAGGAAAGCAATGCAATGATTTTATGACCAGAATTTGTCAATATTATTTTTATTGTATTTTTCATAATCTACCTTTTAAGTTTTGTTGGATTACATCTTAATAATAATAAAAAATAAGAAATAAAACAATTAACACACATTTTCATTCAAAGAATGAGAATATTATAATTTTATTTTGAAATATTTTTATTATTTTTATTAATGAATTATCACATATTGTCATTAAAAGAATGAAAAGATTAAAATTTTATTTTGAAATATTTTTATTATTCTTATTAATTAATTTTGTGGTGATTGAATTTATCTTTTACATGTAGTCTTACAAAATTATTTTCTATATATTTTTGGAGAATTATCTTATAATTTCGCTAAAGAAATTTTGTGTTTGTGTGTAATGAATTAGTGAAAAATCATGTTCAATTTTAAATCCTATTTATTGAGCCATAGTTCATTCTTTTATTTCGTTGTATATTTATTTAAGTGTTAACCCAAATGGAGCTATTAGTGTTTGGTTTCCCCTTCTTTCAAATTTGTATCATGGCATGGGTGATGTATGAAAATAGGTTGATGAGGTTGAATAAGACATCTCCATTTTCAAATTAGGTTGTGTATTTAAGTAAACATCGAAGGAAAGAAACATTAACAATGAGTCCATTTTTAGGAAAAATTCAAGTTCAAGATTTAGAGCTAGTGGCATATGCAATTATTTACTTCATATGTCATAGGAGTGTTGTTGGTTACTATGAATCCAATAAATAAGTATAGGGATAAATTTTAGCTCTATTTGGCTAAGCTTCTAGTTTATGGTTGAAGAATGAGATATGTTACTTCAATAAAAAATATAGTGGGATAAAGAGTCTATCCATCTGCCCTTGCGATCATAGAACGTTTCAAGGATTGTTTTTTTTTCTAGAAATATATGAGTCTACTCTATTGCGTTGAACAACATTTTTGTTTATTTTTATGTATCTTTGTTTAGTTGAAATTTAGTTTCTAGCTTGAGTGGTGGTATCCAATTATAAAATTCTTCCCAAATTTATTATGAAGTATGGGTGCAAGTAAGTGGTTTCTATTGATATATGGGGTCATTATCCACGCTTTTTTACAAAAGAAAAAAAATAACTATTCTATTTTATTTAAAAATAATTTGTGAGAACTTGATTATTTCTACAAAAGAATTGCCAAATATTTTTATATTTTGGATATTATGGAATAATAATTTTTTCCAACAATTCTAAACTTCAACATAGATTTTCATACTTAAATTTTCAATAAAAGATAATAACTATTACTCAAATCCATATTGAGAACCCATGTCATGTAATGAATTGTAGTAATAATTATTATCTCCCATCACCTCCTAGTGATTGTGGTAAAAATGCTACTTTTTGGTGTGTTAAGGTACAAACTAGACCATGCGAACAATATTTATGTGATATAATGTTGAATGGGATTGTATAAATCGAAAATTAGGCACCGTATGGTACTTATCTAATATTCTTCTGAATGGTTTTAAAGAACCTCCAAATCAGACACTTGATGAGATCATTATTAAAAAATATAAGTATTGGATCATAGGAAATAGGAAGGATGATACAACAAAATTAACTCTTATTCAACAAGTTTGGTTTGGATGAGAGCATTGTTCGAGAAATTACAACATCAAGTAGGTCCAAGGAAGATTCAGATATTCTGGATATGGAATATAGTGAAAGGGGCAACAACATGGATCAAATTTAATACAAGTAAAAAATAATTGTGCTTGTTTATGAAGTGATTATTGGAACAAATGAGCTAGAATATTTTCAAATTGTAGAAATAATTGGGAGACCTATGGAAGAGAATTCTAAAGTAAAAGAAGATAAAGAAGACATGGATAATGTAGTTTTCTCGAACACTACAAAGGAGTTTGTTGAAGAAATTTTAGAAGATAAAGGAGAATTTTTACAAGATGAAAAGCATGAGCATGGTAAAAAAAATGGATCCCAAAGTGTAAATACACACGTTCATGATGAATTTAAAGTTAAACATGGAAACACAACTCTTTTTCAATAATAGAAAAATAGTAGTATAAATTAGCAATGAAAGTAGTTAAAGATATGAACGAGGATCTAGTGAATGTTAAATTTGTCGATAATATTGAATTATAATTTCTTAGGGAGTGGATTGCAAGTCTGGGGTATGCTAGAGATGAAAGTTGGCATGAAAAATATACCATAAGTGTTATAGAACAAGGAAGAAAAAGAATGAAGCCATTGATTAGAGTCATTAAAGTTGTTTTCATAGTGGAAGAGGAGATGAAAGAATTAATGATGTTACTTTTTATGTTAATGGTTCATAGAAATGTTCAATCAATAGTAGTTGAAGTGAAAATGGATGTAGAAAAGGAGCTAAATGAAGAATAGAAAAAGGACGAGGAAATATTGAAGCAAAATAACAAAGTAAAGATGAAGCTAAAGAATAGAAAAATATTGATAATTGTAAAGTTCGGAGAAAAATAAGAAAAATATCTTAGGGCATAGAGGAAAGGATAAGTTCCATGAACATGCAAAAGTATAGCAAGTAAAATAGTTCTTCAGACTTTGTCTCAGCTATTATAAGACCAATTCAGACATAGAATATTGGGTAATCATGATAGAAATTTTGTAAGGATTGTAAGCTTGTAGAGAAATTTTAAAATGTGAAGTTATATAAATTAGTGTTAGAATTTTTTTTCAATCAAAAGTAAGGGGGATTATTGGAATATTTTAAATACTTCCTCTAATTAATTATTTATTTCTATAAATATATAATTATGTTATCTTCTCAAGATTAACCACATCTATTTTTAGTAAAATTTGTTTTAGGTAGTTCTTCTCTACATATTTCATGAGAGTTATCGTAGGATTATTTACAAAAAAATAATATATCTCTGTGTGTTTGTGTGTGTGTGCTATGACCCAATCAAAATTAATTTTCTAGGTTAATCGTCTTATTATTTAAGTTGTATATCATTTTAGTATTCATTTTTATGCTTATTGATGTGTTAATATAACAATAATCATATCGATAAAAACTTCACCTTGATATTCACATCTAACAAATTTGTCTAAAGAGATCACCATTATATTTTGTTGGTTTATTTGTTAAAAAATTGTATGAGACAATCTAACTGCATTGTATGATCAATAAATTCCATATTAAAATAGATAAAAACTCTATTTACACCTCGTGCTAAAAGCCTACTCTTAGATTCGATGATTATGCAAAGAAAGTGTTGGTTTTAAAAATTTGATTCGATCCCTTTAGATGTAATGAGGCTTGAATATCTTATTAAAAAATATGATTTGGATTATCTTCTTAAGATTAGTAATTATATTCAAGTAGTAGTGGAATCATAATGAATTATCTCACTCAACTTCAACAATGTATTTTCTTATAGTTTGGCTACTAGTATTATTTATTGAATACAAGCCATGACTTTAAAAAAAAAAGGATGATCTCCCTTGTAACAAGAGATGCTTGAAACAAGGTAGAATCAATAATAGAATAGAGGTTGTGGGGATTAAACAATCTAGACATACACATAAAACCTTCGATATTTATTAATGCTAGTTCATGTGTAATGTGATTATTACTTAAATATTAACTATTTGATACTCTACATTTCCTTATGAGTAATGTGTTTACTGACTTTGATTCCTTAAATTTCTCCTTCTTGGTCATAAATGCAACACTAGCACCAATTACTATGTATTTGTCAGTGCATAATAATTTTTTTAATGTGAATCAAGTTGTCCAGATATTTCCTTGCATCAAGGATCAACTTAATCTATGAAAGTACACATAGATCCAAATGTCGCATTATAAGTGATATTTAGTTTTCAATGATACTATTATTATAAAAAATAATGATGCGACAACATGACACCTTCTCTCACCCATAGTTGTCAAATTCTTCATGAAATGTTTTAAGAAAATAGCTCTAGTCTCAAACTCCCCTAAAAGCAACAAGATGGGATACATACGTTGATGACTCCAATATCAAGTGGGCCCATGGGATTGATGAGATGAACACATTTTTTTAGGAACCTTCATAAAATAGGTAAGGGCACAATAATTAGAACAAATTTAAAGGAAGTAGAATAATATTCTTCTTAGATGATTAGATGCTATGGAATCAGGTATTTAGGAAGAAAAATCATATTAAAAGTAATTTTCGTGCAAAATTCCACCACCATTCATCATTAAATATCAAGGTAATAAAAATGATCACTATGAGTGTCATGAGGATCTCAGATGATGAGCATCTCAAGAATGAATAATACCACATATCTAAGGTCTTTTGTAGATATGCTTGTTCATCCATTTTCTTGTATCACCATAGAAAGGTATTACCATATTAATTCTCACTTAATCCTTCAATATGTCTATATCTTCCTCTTCTTATTATTCCATATTTAAATTTTGAAACTTTATGTACAGACCTATAGCTTCAATCAAACCCTTTGCACTCGAGACAATTTATATTCAATAATATTGCATGTTATTATATTCACACTAATATCCACACTTAGTTTATTTTCTTAACCTGTGCACAATAAATCCCACACCCTTTCCTTTTAAGAACCATTTCTCTAGATATACAAATACCACAATTTTCATACATTTTCATTCCCACATTTCCACACATCTAAATATTCTACAACATGGAATCAGTTATTTGTATAAATAGTGGTTTATTCCTTTATAAACCATAGTGAAATTCATGAAAGCACCCCTTTTGTTTATTTGAAGGGAAATTAAAATAACATCAAATAAATTCCAATATTGAATAAAAAAAAAGTGGTAATATGGTATTGTGTGAATAAATCCTTCATATTTCCATAAGCAAATTCAAGGTTTGCTAGACATATATCCAAACCAGATTAATCTCCTACACTGCCAAGTTTTCAGAGCACTAGGTGCATGATATTTTTAAGGTACTTATCAATTAATATAAGATGGCAATATTTTTGATAGATTGCAATAAATATCCATCTATAAATATCTATAAAGTATTTATCTTGAAACTAAGTTAAAGTTAAAACAAGGGCCTGGATGTCTGAATCCATGAATTTAAGTGTTAGCCACATGGATGATATATCTAGATTGGAAAACATCTAGATTGTAAGAGGTATCTGTGTTTTTCGTCGTATGAAAGGAAAATCCGGATCAAAGAATCATAAATACTAAAGGAGAAATATGGTTTGAAAGACATATAGCTTGGTAATGGATTTCCACATTTCTTAAGCAGAAAATGTGTCGCATGGTTGAGTTGAAAGTCATTAGATAATACACGTAGATCAAAGGAGAACCAAATTTGTAAGACATTTGTATTATCCAAATTCCAGATTTTTCAAAATTGGCGTTTCTTCCTAATTTTAAATAAATTTTGGGATTTGAGTGTTAACCGAGTGCAATAAATGCTAATTATTTGTTGGGATTTGATCACCATTACTCCATGCAAACTCTGATTTCAAAAATAAGGATAGTTATTTTTTAGCATCGATCGAATAATTAAGGAGTGAAATTCAATTTAAGATAGATCCTTGCATCACAAAATATCTAGTCTTAAATTCCAATGAAATTACATGATAGAATATTATGCTTTATTGTTACTATTCTTTGATTTATTAATATAGACTAATATCAATTTATGTATATAAATTTAAAAAAATAATCATAATTATATAATTTTAAAATGAGGACTACACTTGACATCCATTTAGTGTATAAGACCCTTGTGTATAAAACATGTTGTCATTGTGTATAAAACCCCGAAAAAACTTACTTTCACATAACAATTGGATTCCTAAACTTTTACATTTTTCATCAACTCTTTTATGGTTTTATATCAATGGTATTCTAGAAAAATTCCTTTCAATCTCATACATAACCTCATTTTTACGTACATTATTACAATTACTCCACTTCAAATATCATTAGAAATATGCCATTAAATTACACTGTAATAGTAATAATGTAACAACCATGACATTCATAATTTTTTTTTACCTACTACTATGGTCACTAAATTTCAACTAGGAAAACTATGAATTTTTTATCATAATTCTTATCTTCGCACATTATTTATGTTAGTCATAACCCAATGTTTCATAAGGGTTATTCGTTTGAATTTATTCGTCATTTGATAAGATCTGCCCTTATGCATTGGTACAATCACATGTAATTATTTATTCAGTGAAACACAGACTTATATTTGTTGTACAACAATTCATTATTTTGTTTATTCGATTTCGTGGAGTATGGTTATGTGAGTGGACATTGCATTGAGTATTCGCCTTTAATCCCACGCTACAATCCCTCCATATTTCCACCTTCGCAGCTGTCATTTGTCCTCCATAGTCCTAGTAGAGTAATATTGATCCTTGATGATCTTATTTATGGCTTAGGAGCCAATAAGGGTTATTAAGGTAAAAAACGCTCCCTATCCCATGTCAGAAGCTCATTTTCTCTGACGTCAATGCTCTGAGCTTCGGCTCTGCAACTGGTGTGATTTCATTTATATAGTTTCTTTCGAGATTGTTCTCAGCACAATGCTTCAACTTCCGTGTTTTCCATTCGGCTTTGGCTTGCCTTCCAAGGATAATGACTTTGCAACATATTTACTCGGTACTTACAGTGGCCTTTATTCTGCTAAATGTACGCTGGGTTTTGAATTCATTTGTTATGTGAATGTTAACATGGTACCCTGGACCTCGTACAGGTATTGGGTAATGGATTTTTTATTAGGAGTGCTTGGTCGACCGTGAAGGGGTTTCAATATTCTAGCTCTTCAACACAGGTAGAGTTTTTATGTTGCTTAGCATGTTAGATTTTCATGGTTCACTTTATTTTCTTGGCTGGATTTTGGGGTTTAGCTCCTCATTTGGTTTCTTCTCCAGGTTCTTCAAGTTACATATATTCTTGCTTGCCTACTCAACAACAACTCTAATTTGGTTTCCCTTTAGCTTAATACTAGTTATTTATACCATGTTTTTACATCATTGATCTTTGTAGGGTTTCACTGTTATATATGGAAGTCATAGCCACCACAACCCCTCTGTCTCCTGCAAGAACAAAGGGTTTTTAATGGTAGGTTGGCCTTTCATTCCTCAGCTGTGAATTTATTAAAGTGCACTTCCTATTGTTACTAGGAAGAAATTAATTCCAGGGCATGACCCTCTACTTGTTCACTTCTATAGATACTCAGGGATTAGTTCTAAGAGACAAAAATTGTTTCTTTATTATGGAAATATAATTCTACTGTTCGCAATAGAAGTCCCTTAGTTCTATGTTTTGGCTTCTCGATATTCTACGAGTTCTTGTTTGCCATATTTAGCATTGTATCCCTATAATTTACTGTTAAGTTCTCCAGGGTTTATTTCAATGTTCTCTGCTAGATACTCAGTCCAGTATGGTGTAACATGGATGTTTGAAATGTTAACACTGTCTGAGAAAGTGATACATGCTTAGCTAGTTTTTGTTTATAGGTTATTCAATAGCATAAATTTTCGGCTCTATCTATCCTGCATGTATTGGATATAGAACTTGTAATGTTCTTGTTTCTCTGATATGTTTGTAGATTTATTACAATAAAATTATTCTAAATTTTTCAGTTAATCCATTTGGTCCTTCTGGTTACTGGCTCAAGGGAAATGAACTCGAATCCCTATTACTGTGGTTCAGGTAATAAACCTGTGATCCTAAGCTTCTATTGTTCCAATATAAATGTCTATATATTATAAGTTTTCCTTCTTAATCTAGGGTACTTAATTCTTCCATTTTCCCCATAAGGGGAAACCCAAAAATTTTATAGTCAAGTCATCCTTAATTCTCCAGGTCGTATAATCATATGTATTATAATTTTTAATGTTTTCTTTTAGGTTTCTGTTTCCCATTAAATATTTATATTTATCGATTACTATCAAGTTTGTATAGTAAGTCTCACAACCTAAATTACATCATATTATGTTCTATAGTAATTTGACAAGAGAATTTAATTTCCATAATTGGGCCTACAGTACCTTGCTTAATACATTCTAGCACATAGAAATATGTACAAATTTTAACTCTGTAGAAATGCTATCAATAACAGATATCATAATATTAATACAGTAAGGTAAAATTTTTAAGTCCAGAGACCCAACATTTACAAATACCTATTTCTAGAAAATTGTTTATCAATAACTAGTATCCTCCCAACCTTGAGTGAGGCAATTACGTCTTTCGCACCCCCCTTGCTCTGCACCAGGAGTTAGGAGTTCTCTGAGACATGAACTGAGGCCTGAGGATAAAAATTCAGTCTCTACATCACTTGGGAATCCTTGAGCTCCACTGGTTTCCCTCCCAGCTCTTGAGAACTCGTAGCAAACACCTGTCGCTCTACTTCCCAATTTCCTTCTGCACAGAACCCCCTTCCACCCTAGGATTTTCCTCTAAATTTTTTTTGGAATTTAAATAAATGGGGTGTAAATATACTCACAAAAATAAAATTGGGAAAAAATGAGGTGGTTATGGGATCATTTTTTTTCCCCTCTTGATAACCATACCAATATCTACACCCTCTTTCTCCTAGTCCTTGGAATAATTTACCAATCAGTTACTTTATTCTTTTACCCGAGGTAATTTATTAATTTAATATCATTTATTGAAAAATACAAAAGATTATGTATGAAATTAGTGTTAACGAATATCCTTATTCGTTGCACATTCCGAATGTATCATAACAAGTTTGTTTACCAATAATTTAATTAAAAACAGGGTGTTAAATCTTCCCCCGTTGAATCAAACACCATCCTCGATGTTATTTGTTGAATGAGAAAAAATCCAAGTAGGCCTTATGCATAACTTGCTCGTCCTCCCAAGTAGCCTCCTCCTGGATGAAGTGATTCCATTTCATTTTAACTTGGGGAACGATTGGCCTATTGAGGGTTATTTCTCTCCGATCTAGAATATGTTGCGGTTCTACCAGGAATTTTCCATCAGGTTCTACCAGCATCCAACAATTATCTTATTCAGTCAATCTAAAATCAGTTTTTTCTAAAAATGTAATTCATTGTTGACTTACATGTATACCTTTCCAATGTATTACATGTTTGGTATCATTTACATAATGCTTCAGTAGAGATACCTGAAATACGTTATGTACTAATATATGGCTGGGTAGAGCTAGACGATAGGCCACTGGTCCTATCCTTCCAAAAATATCTAATGCTCCACAATATCTAGGAGCCAATTTGGCACAAGCATTCCATCTTAATGTGTTCTTCTTTGGTTTAATCCTCACGTAAACATGGTCCCCTACCATGTATTCCTAGAAATTTCTTTTCTTATTAGTATATATTGTTTTCTGGTCTTGAGCAGGCTTTAAGTTATTCTTGATTTTGTTTACCTCCCACTCCATTTCTTTTAGCATATATGGCCCAAGCATCATCTTATTCTTTGGACTGCTGCATTTATATGAATTTGGAACTATATTACATATAATTCCACAAAGCGGCTCATCTTGAGGGATTCTTGATACTCGTTGTTGTAAGAAAACTCAGCCAAATGAAAATACTCTTCCCATTTTGTTGGTTGTTGTGTTACATATATGTGCAACATGTCTTCTAAAATAAGATTCACCCTTTTTTTTTGCCCATTCTTTTACGGATGAGAAGAAGTAATAAATTGTATTTGCATCCGCAAGCCACTAAATAATGTCTTCCCTAATGCTGAAGTAAATTTCACATCACGATCTGAGATAACAATTTAGGGAATACCATATAGTCTGAAAATTTCCCTCATGAATATATCAGCAATTTTCACCATCTTGTAAGTGGACTGGATGGGAAGAAAATGTGCCACCTTACTGAGTCTATAAACTACCACCATAATCGATTAATTTTGTTTTCTATTTTTTTGGTAGCTCGACGATGAAGTCGAGGAAAATGACATCCCACTTCCATTGTCGCACTAGGATAGGCTGAAGCAATCCTATGGTATGTTTATGCTCAACCTTAATTTTTTGGCATTATAAACACTTGGTGAAAAGCTATGTAATGTCATTCCACATTCTAGGCAAGGAATAGTCTTTTCTAATTGCAATTAACATTTTATGATATCTTCGATGTCTTACATAGGAAATTTTGTGATATTCATCCAGAATAATTTTTTCAGATAGTTTTGATTTAGGATATATATTATTTTCCAGTAGACTAAGAACTATCTACTATTGGGTTCAAACTCTGACTGTTTCCCTTGCTCTTTTATAGCTTTTTCCTATTGCAATAAGAAGCGGTATTTAGGGTCCTTCTTAGCTGCTTCTAAAATATGTTCTTGAAATTTGAATTCAATTTCGTTAAAGTAAATCTCATAGATGTCATGCAGCTTCTTGCTTAATGCACCAACCACCAGCTTCTCTTTACCCTTCACATATTGGATATCAAAATCGAATTCACCTAGGAAAGCATTACACCTAGCTTGGCGAGCATTCTAATCGTCTTGATTAAAATAAATAATTAATCTATTGTGATCCCTTCTCAGCATGAACCTTTTCCCTATAAGATAATGCCTCCATATCTTCAAGGCATGCACCACCGAAGTTAGTTGCAAGTCATAGGATTAGTACCTCTACTCATGATCATTTATTTTACTATATTAATATGCTATGTCTCTTCCTTCTTGGGTCAAAACTACTCCTACACCCTCCTTAAATGAATTGATACATACCTCAAACTATTTACTTGAATGTTCTACCTTCAGAAAAGGGGCATTAGTTAACAGCTCTTTTAATAACTAAAAAAATTTCTAATATTCTTGAGCCCATTTAAAGACTCAAACGTTCCGCTGTAGGGAGGTAATGGGAAAGGCTATTTTGGAAAATCCATTGATGAATCGTCGGTAGTAACCAACCAAGCCCATAAATGAATGTATGTGCGATTACATCTTTGGGACCTTCCATTCCATGATTGTTTTTATATTTTACGGGTCCATAGCGAGTCCTTCCACACAAATCACATGCCCCAAATATTGGATCTATTCCTTAAAGAAGTCACACTTACTAAAATTAGCATAGAGTTGATGTCCTCTTAGAAGTTTTGACACAATGTGTAGATGTTCCTTGTTCTCTTCCATATTCTTGGAGTAATTAATATATCATCAATAAAAATTAAAACGACTTTATCCAAGTATGGGTGAAATATTCTATGCATTAAGCTCATAAAGGTTGTTGGTGCGTTGGCTAACCCAAAAGGTAATGACACAAATCGTAATGTTACGTACCGGGTATGGAAGGCTATTTTTCTTATAATATCTTCATCCTTGATGGGATACTGGTCATAACCTCACCTTAAGTCAATCTTGGAAAACATTGTAGCCTTTGACTTGCTTGAACAAGTCATCTATGCATTGTAGTGGGTATTTTGTTTTGAAATCCAACTTGTTGAGATGTCGATAATCCATACACATGTGCATCGTGCCATCTTTATTTCTCACAAAGAACATTGGTGCTCCCCATGGGGACACAATAGGCGAATGTATCCTTTATCCATCAACTCCGTAGCTGCATCTTTAACACGGTAATTGAAGCACACTCATCCTGTATGGAACTCGAGCGCGGAGTGTTTCTCAGGGTATTAGTTCTAGAAGTAAAATCTATGTCTCTCTTTGGTTGAAGTCCTAGGATTTACTCGAAATACATCTTGGAATTCTTGTACAATGGGAATATTCTCCAGCATAAGGGTCTTGTCTTTACGTTGGTGACTCCCACTTGAATTGCATAGAGTTGAAACCGTTTCTTATGAATTTTCTTAGCTTAAGATGCTATAATGAGTGCAGTAATTTTAGAGGATTTTAATACTGCGGTTTTTGACGAGTCCCATCATTTGATTTAAAATAAATAATATTATCTTTGCATTCTACTAATGACCAATGCCTCTTCAACTAGTCCATTCCCAATAATATATCATATAATCCCAAGGGTAGGATAGTTCTACGGTTATACTCTGGTCCCCAATATAATTTAGAGTTTGGTACTTTTGCATTAACTCGCCTTCTTGCTCCTTTATCTAGTTGAACGAATTTTTAAATTTCTAATTCTTCAGTTCTGATTTTCAACTACACGTGGGTATATGTAGCTCAAAGTGGCCCCGGGGTCAACTAAAATAGAAAGCAGTGGGTTTGTAGCTTACTTTCTAACTCTATCATGATTTGGTTGGTAGTTTCTGTAGATCCTCTAGAGGCTGAATTGATTACGAGTATATTTCGAGCTACATCCCACAGGCTATGCCTCTTACTTGGTGTTATGCCTCCATTCAGCTTCCTCGATGGACGAGTTTTTGAAGTAATGTGCTCACCACACCCCAGCATTGCAATGGAGGTTTTTGTGGTAATCAATGTTGGGTCTTAGGGATTTTAGTGTGTCGCTCCTCACCAGCCCACTTGGTCTTTGTTTGACTTTTTCCATTTTGTTTACTCGGTGGATTCCTTATAATTCTTATAATTACCGGATCTATTATTTCTACTACTCGTAAAACTCTTATGTCCTTCTCGGGTGAGGCCACCTTTTTAGTTTCTCCCTTGGCTTTGGATTGTTGATAGCATGAGTGCTTTCCTTATTGCTTCATCCATAGTTTTTGGGTTCATGAACTCAATCCTCTCTTTCATATGTAATGGAAAACATCCTCAAAAAATAGCTGTAATTTTTCCTTCTCATCTCAAAAATAAGGTACATATCATAATAATAAAGTGAATTTTATATGAAATTCATCCATAGACATTGCCCCAATTTTATATCATGAAATTCTCAAGACTTCTCATCGTAAAAATGTTGTCAAATACTTATCTTCGAAATATTGTTCTGCAAACTCATCTCAAGTTATTTTTGTCTTCCACTCCATGTACATTCTCAACCTCTTCGCACCACGATGTCACTTTCTCCATGAGTTGGTAAATGGCTAAATGAGCTTCCGGTTTATTGCTATATTTATGCACTTGAAAATACTTTTTCATTTTTATTATCCGAGGCTTCTTCCATTGGTCAACCTCTCCATCAAAGGTGGGGGCTTAATCTTCGAAATTCACTTTGTGCAATTCCACTTTTTGTTTTCTTTAACTCTTGTTGTTCTTGAACATTTCTAGATTTAGCCTCCTTTGTATGTTAAAGGCCACATTACTTCTTGGCATTTGACTACCTTCAACTTTATCATGCGGTGTTTAGCATTGATGCCTTCTTCTTGAAATTCCTATACGGGCTAGGTTGCCCACTTGGTTGATTTTGTATATTTGATATAATTTTTAATATCTTTCTGCTCTTTGTCATCGACCTTTCATTGTCCTTTGCGTACCTTGAGCATCTTTGTCTATAGTTGTTGCAAAGTATCCAACATCCTATTTGTCTTTTGTTGTTGCTCTTCCAACATCTTTGTTTGTTCTTCAGTGTTGGTATACATAACAACACCCACATTCCGGGATTGACCTTGGTTGGTCATGCGATTGGTTTCCATTGTGTTTCGGTGCACAGTGGCTACATCCCCTCTCATGGTAGCATAGTCTTGGTCTATTCCTATAGTTTTTACAATTCCAACATTTAAATTTTATGAAATTAAAAAAAAAATCGGGAATGATCACTATAATGATATTGTGTTGGCCCAACCTCGACGTGTAACCATGCTACGACACCATATGGCTAACCATGCGGCATTCATAAAAAACAATTTACCTACTCTTTATGGTCATTAAACTTCAACTAGGAAAACTATGAATTTCTTACCGTAATTCTTATGTTCGCACATTATTTACGTTAGCCATAACCCGATGTTTCATAATGGTTATTCATTTGGATATATTCTTCATTTGATAAGATCTACCTTATTCAATGGTACGAAGCACATGTAATAATTTATTCGATCGAAACACGGACTTAGATTTGTTGCGCAATAGTTCATTATTTCGTTTATTCGATTTAAAGGGACTATGGTGATGTGAGTGGACATTGCATTGAATATTCATCATTACACCCATGTGACGATCCCTCCATCTATCCACCTCCTGGTGTCATATGTCCTCCTTAGTCCTAGTGGTGTAATCTTGATCGTTGATGATCTTTCGGCTGAGATTTCATCTTAGGCATTGGGAAGGTAGTTATGGTGATAAGCAGTCCCTATCCCTTGTCGAACCTCATTTTCTCTGTCGTCGATGCTCCAAGCTTTATCTCTACAACTCATGGGATTTCTTTCTGTGAGTTCTTGGGAGTTCTTCTCGGCACAATGCTTTAGCTTAGTGTTTTACGTTCCCTTTAGCGTTGGCTTTCCTTCAATCCCTCTATTGTTCGAATATAATTTATATATATTTTGGAGTTTCCTTCTTAATGTAGGGTAATTAACTCTTTCATTTTCCGTAAGAGTAAACATATAATTTCTTATAATTAGTGATTCTTAATTCTGCCGAGGGCCATATAATCATATGTATTATAATTTTAATGTTTTGTTTAGATTTATTTGCCCATTAAATCATTATATTTATCGATTAATATCAAGTTTTTACGGTAAGTTGCACAACCTAACATACATCATATTATATTAAAATAATTTAACAACATAATTTAGTTTTCATAGCGGGCCTATAGTACCCTTCGTAATACATTCTATGTGAAATATGTAAGAACTTTAACTGCTGAAATCTATCGGTGAGATATCAAAATATTAACACGGTAAGGTCATCTTGTTAAGTCTAGAGACCCACTATTTATAAATACCTATTTCCGGAAGATTCTTTATGAGTGGCATGGTATCCTCCCAACCTTGAATGAGGAAATTACGTCTTTCCGCTCCCCCCTTGCTCCCGCATGAAAGACTTAAGAGTTCTACGAGACAAGAAGTGAGGCCTCGTGATAAAAAACCTGTCTAGACTTCTTGAGACTCCTTGAGCTCAAGGGCTTTCCTCCCGACTCTAGGCTTGACTTGTAGCAAGCCACTTGTTGCTATACTTCCTAGTTTCTTCTCTAATCTTTTAGAAAATTAACTCTCACAATTGTCTCCCCTCTTTTGCCCGATTCTTGGAATAATTTACTAACTAGTTACTTTCCTCTTTTACCCAGATAATTTATTAATTTAATCTCATTTATTGAAAGTGACAAAATATTACATATGAAATTAGTGTTAATGGATATTATTATTAGTTACTTTTGATCATAATGTATTATAACAATTTTTTTTACCAATAATTAATTTAAAAACAAGGTGTTACAAAGAAAAATATATTCCATATGGTGCAATTAGTTCAACAATGCTTACGTACAGCATGCTTCGGAAGAAAATCCATCGGTGACACCACATATGCCGATATTAGTAGCTGCAAGAATTTACGGACACGACTAGTTTAAAGTTACGTCCTCTTGCACCAATAATCACAATTCCAAATACAGAAATTTAAGCCCAAACACGATCCCAATATAAAACAGGGAATCTAAAAAAAAATTAGATGCGAAAGGGGAAGATACATTTAGATGTTGAAGAAGTCATTATATATATATATATATATATATATATATATATATATATATATATATATATAAGGCGGGGTATGCCTGTATGTTTTATATTCTATTTTAGAAAAAAATAAATAATATAATAAGTAAATAACATTAAAAATAAAATAAAAAAAAATCCAATGATAATTCTAGATATGCTTGTAAATGGACTTTTCCCTCACTCAAAATCTCAAAATATTTAGACATTAAAGTTTCACCACACATCCAATCTTCTTTATGATGGTTTTTACTTTTAAATTTGTCTTTAATTTTTATTAGTATTTTATAAGTTTTGTGGTTTTTTGTTTTTTTTTCAATTATGGCTAGATCATAAATTATATCTTTATACTTTATATTATTTTAAAAGATAAAATATGTTATTTTTTTACCATAAAATGTATTTTTGTATTTAAGTTGATGAATAGTGAGTTGAATTTTCTCTTCTCTTTTCGAAAAAGAAACTTTTATTTTTTTTTAATGAATATTTGTAACTTAAAAATAAATCATTTCAAATTAAACCTCGTTTACTATGATTTTAAAGCATACTTTATAAATAAAAAATTTAAATTATGACTAGAATTATTTTTGAGTAAGTTATTAGAAGTACAAGAAAGATTTGTTGTATAATATGGTATAAGACTAAAAGACTAATTATTTTCATTAATTAAATAGTAAATATAATTAAAATTATTATTTATTTTCAATTATTAAATAATCATAATTCTCTTATTATATTAAATTACTATGATTTTAACTATAGTTTCATCTTTATATAACCATTAATTTTTTTTATGAATAAAATTAATTGAGAAATAAATAAATTTGTTAAAATAAATTTTAGCTATGTAAAAATTGAAATTGTCTATAATTAATAATTTCACAAATATAATTTCAAGAAACAATGTAGTTTTCTTTTCAAATATATTTTTGAATGCTATAAATTGATTGATACAGTAATTATGAAACACTAGAATTTTACAATTAAACCAAAAAAAGATATAACGACCCTTTCATCTATAAATTATACTCATAAATTGATGTTTTAAAAAAATAATTAAAAGCATCATTAAAAAAAATAGCAATATATAGTAGTTAAAAAATGAAATACAAATACTTGTCAATTTAACAACTTAGCTTCCCCATTGTAGCTATTATCGGTCTATGCATATAGCTTATTAGTCAGATACCTATATAAATATGGAAACTAGACAGGTGATATGGATGAATTGAAAGATGCATTCACAAAATATGCAGAAATGGAATAATAGCATCTCACTAACTGTATAAATAGGAAAATTAAATGACTGTCGATATGGATAGATTAAAAAGTTCATTGAAAATATGCCAAATGAAATATGCAGTACAGTATCACTGTTTTAAACGTGCTGTGACAAGAAAATAAAGATAAGCTTTCAATCCTTCAGTGAAATGCTTTTCTGCACTATATTGCAAGACGATATTATTTGCATATATTCATATTCAAAACAACTAGAAGACAAATTCTAATCATTATAATCATGCCAATGCAAATGTCTATAAATCTATGCAAATACAAAAAAAATTAATAATATAAAGGCCATTTAATCTATAAATTATACTACCACACTTATATAAGTAAATTCTAATATACTCATCAAATTAATATTTTAAAAATTAATTAAAAAATGTAAGTATATAATAATTAAAAAAAAATGAAATACAATAAATACTTGACAAGTTTAGCCACCGATCTTCCCCCATTGTAGCTGTGCTAGTTATATGCATATAGGTTATCAGTCCAATACGAAACAAACGAGTGATTATATGGATAGATTGAAAGTGCATTCACAAAATATGCAGAAATTGAATATGTAGTATCTGCTAACTATATAAATATGGGAAAACTAAATGGTATTTGGTATGGATAGATTGAAAAGTGCATTGAGAAAATATGCCGAAATGAAATATGCAGTGCAGTATCTCACTGTACAAGCATGCTGTGATAGAAGAAAATAAAGATAAGCTTTCAATCCTTTGGAGTGAAGCGCATTTTCTCCACTATATTGCCAGACGATATTATTTGCACATATTCATATTCAAATATTCGAAGATACTTCTAATCATTATAAATCCATGCAAATGCAAAGGTCTATAAATCCATGCAAATACAAAGGTCTGTGAACCAATAGAACTCTACAAATTTCCTGGCAGTTAGAAACATCTCCGAAGATCTTGAGAGGCCAACAATATGGAGAGCTACCTTTCCATAAATTATGCACAATTCGACTCCATCATCATGCAGGTCCTGGCATGAAACAACATGCCCACAGGACTATAATGGGTATGATAAACTATACTCCATAACATTATGCGGGCAAGTCATTCTTGGCTGCGTAACACACTCTGCCTTTGCATGCTGGAGCCACCATAAATTTCTTCAGAATTGACGCCTCATAAATGCCAGGAAATAGAATAAAGCCTCAATTTGGAACGAAAGAAAGGGAAGACGGATATTTATACATAGAGCACGCACAAAACAATAGAATAGAATCGTCTAATCGACTTTGTTGAAAAGAAAATAAGATGGGTTTATAGAAAATAAGGTATGTGGTTCGATGCTGCTTGCTCCCACTCTGAATGGCATATAATTGATACGCTTTTATCATTTTCTTAGCTTTAGTTTGATCCTGTTTTCTTCGAGGATGAATTAGAACTTGCAGGTGCAATGGTTGTACTAAGGATAATTATTTTATTCGAAGATGAATTAGAACTTGCAGATAGAGCTTTTTTCATTAAAAATGAAAGCACTATAGGTTTTTTTGTAAAAAGTTCCATTTACCGTATAATTTCGGCTATTATCTGTATATATCTTAACAATAATCTCGAGAATTGCAAGTTAGCGAATATGATCAATTGTGCCATGCTAATCATCAGGTCTAACACATTGACATGGGTTAAGGGTTCATGACTCACATAACATATAGTCAAATTAAGGATTCATCGGTATGTGAGAGAGGAGTTGGAGGAGTCGACCAATCAATTTATTTTGATAAATTGTATTCACCATTTGATAATGACGCTAACTCGACTAGCCAACTTTATACTAGCAAAGAAAGTTCTACGGAGTGTTAGAAGGATTAATGATCCAAAGGTTCGAGGATCAAACTTTGCTCTATTTCTCCACATACTACTTTTTTATTTTGTAAATTCGGGTAGAACCTTACTATTTTCTATTTATATTTGAAGTACGAGGCTACAAAATATATTACGTCTTTGGCCTCAACCTTCTAGAAGGAAACTAGGCCTGTTGGCCATCTAAAAGCATAAACAGCATCCCAAAATTGAAATTGTTTTACGCGTCTAAAGACTCTTGTGCTACTTTACTTACTACTACATTACGTACATTCATAACATATATAGAAAGTTCATAGGTACTTATATCATGCATACATAATCAAAAAAATAAAATAAGAAACACCTAGCCTTACGGCGGTGCGGGGGTCTTTGATATTAGTCCCGGGCATTTCAGCTTGTTGAAGGCTGTGGAGGATCTTCTGCGAGGGTCTTCTCCATGCGGCCCACTTTATCATGTAGCCTCTCGGCTCGGTCCACCGCTTGGTATTGGGTTATCTTTATATGTTGTTGTTGGTCTTGAATTTCTAAAAGAAAGGCTTAGTCTTGGGGTCGACTTAGCGAGAGTGTCTTGGTTGGAACATCTTTTGAATATACGAGATTGCTTTTGCTATTAAACATTTTACTATCTAATTAAGTATGGATAGTGCAGTTTACTTGAGTGAGACGGCCTACGGGTATTGCCTAGATGCATACAATCCCGGGATCTCTGCCTCTGCCTCGTTGTCTTCGGGTCTATACGGACTGCTTTCTCCCACCCCTGAATTTCTTGAACTTCAGATGAATTTCCTAATACATAACCTTGAGTCTCCAAATGTTTTGATTGGTTTTGCGCCCCTGTCTCTTGGATCATTCTCTAACTCAATTTCTTTTGCCTTTGGCGTTATGCCGTTGACATCTTTTTCCCATTGCGGAGAAGTTTGTGATGAAACTCGACAAACGAGAGAAGTGCATAGCAAAGATGTGAGAGATTTGAATTATAGATCTCATACTCTGTTATGGATAGGGAACTAGGACTCAATCGAACAAGGTAACCGGCCCCTCTGATTAACAATCTAAGCAGAGAATCGTATCCACAAATGTCAATTTTTACTAAGAACATAAAGTAAAAACTGAAATGATCATACATAAAAACCTTATGGCTACCCTCTAGACAGCAGGAAGAGCCTTCTTTATCACGGGCTTTGCATGGACACTATACATGTTTGGAAGTGGCTTGTGCAGTCGGATTAAGATGGCTAAGATCTGGGGGCCTTTTGGTTGGCTTGAAAGCAGAGATTCCATAATGACTTCCTTACTCTACCTTCTTCGACCTTCGAGGTTTGGCGCGAAATGTTCTAAGTTACTTGTGGCATAAAGTTGAGAATTTGTATTCTTAAATTAAAATGGATAACGGAGAATTGTCATAGGTGCTCATATGAAAAGTGACTAAGCGGGTCAACTTATTGATGGGGGTTACAATCGAGCTTGGCCATGACTAAAGTACCAACCGAAACTTTATAGATAATTTAAGAGCCTAGCCCTTAAAACCCTGTGGATACCGTTATACGCGGGCAGGTAGGGTGGTAGATACAAGCAGTCGAAACTAGTCAAACTATCTACAATATTTACATGGCCACTCACGCAGCGGGAGTCGCCAGCTTGAGGGAGAGACGGGTTGTTGTTGGTTAACCTTGCAACACCTCTCTGTCGATCCCTGGAAAGGCTGAAAATACTAAAAACTAAAACTTTATGATAGTTTGAAACATGAGAAAAGCTAATATAATTCCAAATTACATGCAGACGGGATAGAAAGACTTGCGGGAATGAAAATCGTTGATGCTCCTCCTCGGCCCAGCCTCAGTTGATCGCATGCGGAACTTTGTGCATGAATGAATGGAGGGAGTGGAGACATCGCATACCTTAATCAAACCTTGCCGCTTTCGCTCTGACTTATTACACTTCACCATAATTTCCACTGTGAGTTCCCACACTTCGCTCTCTTGGAATGACTCAGGTCATTGTGATGGTAAGTGCATGTTGCTAGAGCGCATGCCAAGTCTCTAGCTACGTCCTTTTGATGCACCATACGGACACCCCGATCGAGTACTTCTCCATGATACTACATTGACAAGAATGACAAATAATTTCATCCATAGAAAAATACATGGTATTGTGAGTTTCATGGTTATAACCATAGAAAAATACTATGAACATAACCTAAAGGTGCCTCTTCTAGTGATTTTTTCAAGAATTAAGATAAGGAGATAATGATTTTATGACCATGGTACGTAAATATGACTTTTGATGTAATTTTCATCATCGACAAATCTTTTTCAAAAATTAAAAGGAATGTAATGATTATGTCCTGAAATTTGATAATATTTTTTTTTTAAATCGTCATGAAATTAACCTTTTATGTTTTTTTGTATTAGATATCAATATTAAAAAACACTCGGAAATACAATAATTATTAGGCAGTCATTTAAGAACAAAAATATTACTTAACTAAATCCAAATATTATAATTTTTTTTGGAATATCATAGGTATTTTTGTTAATTGAAGAATGATTTTTTTATTACTAGTAAATTTAGTTTTATAGGTTTTTTTTTTGAATAAATTTTGGAAAATTATCGAATATTTTTCCAAAGAAATTATTTTTGTGTATGAGATCATTTAGTTATTCATAACTATCGTACCTTTAAATTTCTTGATTTGACTCATCCCTTTCAAAATGTGCTTTAGACATTTCTTTATGTGTGGCCTATGTTTAGTGGCTCATTAGATTTCAACAACTTGATTTTAAGGGTGATGATCGATATCTTAGTCGAATCGTGGGGACACACATGTTTTTCGTCGGCCCTCATTAATGCTTGTCACTTTTCAGCCATATGATCACAAGATCCCCAAGATAGATGGCCCACGGAACCTTAAGGAAAATCACCCCAAAAACTACTATAGTACATTTATACCACTCATTTACCACAATGCCCCCACTCCCATTCTGCTTAACACTATGGAATACCCCCACCCCCTCCCCCTCGACCCCCACCCATGGAAACTACTCTAGTTTCTTTAAACCTCATGTTGGTTAGTTGACTTCTAGTTCGAGGAATGTGGTAAGGGTTATACCAAGAGCAGGCACGAGAATTTAGAGGTTTCAACACATATTTTCACTTCATGTCATCTAGTGTCGATATCAAAACCATGGCTTGGCATTAAACAAGATTTTTACCTCGAGACCATGCACACGGTATAGGTTCAAAATCAATTCTCTCTTTGATATAGATCCTACAACCACACAATAAATGGATCCACATAATATTAACACAATTCCACAGGATCAAAAGTAGTGGACAAAGAGTAGAAGCCGAAACTGAAATTATATTAGACATAACAATAGAAATTTCATAAGGTTTAGTATTTCTACTACACTAGCAAGACAAATGAAAAATAAACCAAGACAAATGAAAAATATGTAGTGAATATTTCTCTCTTTCTCTCCTCATATATGTCATCCTCTTACTTAGAAAAATATATCATTAAGATAAAATAGAGGCGTAACTAATAACCCTTTAATATTCGTACAAATATCTCTATTCTATAAGTTGAAAACGCTCCACTCAGGAGTATAATATTTACATTTTTACACATAGGAAACCTCTACATAACCTCAAATAACACTAAACCTCTCTGGTTAAAATATTATCATGATTTTCACTAAATATAAAGAGGAAATTGATCATGTGGGTAAAATATATTTTTTTTTTCTTTGGGATGCTCCCGCATTAGATTCTTGGGAAAGAAAATATTTCTCCATAGGAGTCTTCAACAATCATGCCAAATTCAAAAATATTGTTATCATCAACTAGAATATTTTATTGGCTTGTTTTCCATTTGACCAAATACTCAAGATATTCTTTCTCATTGGTCTTATTTTCCACCCTTTTTTTCATCACTACTTCGATGTCCTTCTAAACTCCTTTCTAATTGATCTACCATACGTAAGGTTTGGTATTCATCACTTGTAGTTGTATTTGTATTTTCCTAAAAGTAATATATATTTTCTACATGAAAAATTGGTGAAAACCCAATATCTCCAAGAAGTTTTTGTCATATGTATTGAAGAATTCCTTAAGTTTCACATATGCATATTTTCTTAAGCTTTAATTTATTATGTCCATCTAGGACACCATTCCTTCTAAGACAGAAAGTACTAATTCTACGACTTCAAATTCCATATGTTTTCTTTACATCTATTTTTATTCTACTTGGTGTTGGTTCCTTACAACTATTTCTTGACTCCTCCTTGCTTCTCCTACATTTTGCGTAAAGCCTTGACCTTTAGCATGCACGATTTTCTATCTTCCCAAATTACTTAACTTACATAATCCTCCTAGGTGAATTAAATATACTATCTACAATGGAACATTCTAGTACTCTATTGGCGGGGTCATTATAAGAAAATACGGCTTAAGAAATCACTTGGTGCTACTACTTGGGGTGTTTCACATTCCAAACATCTTTAGATTTTTCACAAATTTCTACACCACCTAATTGTCCTTGCATTTTTGGATGGTAAGATCACTTGAAATTTACATTCATGCCTAGTTTCTTTAGTAAGTTTCTACAATAATTAACTACAAACATGATGAACTTTCAATACGCAATGATTCAACGAAAACAATGCAATGTCACAACTTATTTGAAAAATAAATTTGTGACAACGGGTTATCGGCTGCTATTTTGTGCACGGTAAGTTATAAATTAAAATAAACCAATCGAAAACCATAAAAATAGAATGATTACATATGCGGGGTCAAGTTAACACCCAAAACAAATTCATGCTAATAAAATCCCAAGGTATGCTTGAAATGGACAATGGTTGGAAAAATAATGTATTTTCCTTCTTCCCTTGGAATGCTAGCACACTCTACACTTTTAGCATCCCTCATAAAATGATAAATCAAAATAATAAATTAATTAATTAAATATTCCGATTTATGAATATGTGCCTAACTCTTGGGTTGTTCCTCAAATATTGGAGTTTGTTTAGTAACTCTATATTGGTGGGTTTTGGTGAGAGTATGTCAATAAAAGGAGTATAAGATAGCACGAACTATCTTAATACATTGTCTCTCATCTATTTAAATTGTAAATAAATTCTTTTAATAAGAGAATGTTGAGAATGCCATGAGGCTGAAGCCTCTTTTACGTCATTGTTTTGTCTGGTTTTTGTATTTGTGTTTTTACGTAATTTGCGTTTAAGTTAATTTCATTTCTAATATGTGGTATCGGAGGTTCATGCGATCCATCTTCGAAAAGCATCTATACGAACTAAATTAACGATGGTGAGACAACCTTGTAAGTGGCGAGATAAGTTTTTGATAACTTTTTACCTATCTCGTGACCTTGTTAAAAAGAGCCCTAATACCGTGTCGTATTCTATCAATCCGTATCTTGTTAACAAAGGCTTAGATCCAAAAAGGCGCTACGATTCCGTTAGTTATCAGGGTTCTCTCTATTCATTGATACGCCTGTTTGCAAGGTTGTAAACAAGGTGAGTAGTTTGTGAGCACGTATTCGTAAATCCATTGGAAATTGCTTTTGTGTGTGCTCCCGGGTCGACGTTAAAACCTTTGAATGAGACAATGTGTGAGCGTTCACGGGAAGCGGCATGACAAGTTTGTGGCATTGACCGCACCTGAGCTACGGGTAATCACTCACAAACCTATGACATGTATATAATTACGTCTACAGCAAGCAATGGATGACTTATGACTGTAACATAAGTGAGTGCCACAAATGGAATTGATCTTGAACGCTAGTCGTGGAGCTACGGAGTGAACCTAGAAGTTGGGAACGCCAAGATGTGAGGCTTAAGGCGTGTGAATTTAAATCATTCACTTGCGAGCTATTATGGATTCAGGGACAACCGCACGCTTAGTTGAGAAAGAGATGAGATGATAATGTCCTCACCAATAATGTATTTTTCATTATTTCAGTATCTCGAATGGCATATATGTTCAATTTATAGCTATTACAATGAATATATTCAATTTATATGACCATTGCGGCATGGTCGGTTGCCTACGATAAGCTTGTATGATGTATACGCATCATAACTTAAAAATTTGTGTGACTTCAAATTTAATTGGTGGTATTGAATGGCGTTTCAAAGCAAGTCGAAGCTTGAGCAAGGGTCAACCCTCGCTAAGCTTGTTTCAATGTGTGGCTACTGTTCCTTTTTCAGGTGCTCGTGAAATACCAACCCTCGATGGTTTTTCAGAGTATATTTCTGTTGCACCTACTCTTAATGATCGATAAATGCTGTTTCCCTTGATGAATGTTTCATAGGAGTTGCTTCAACTTCATAGTTACACACTTCTTTTGTAAATATTTTGCTAGGCTAGGTGCATTATATGTCGCCAAATTACCTACTCCATTAATTTGTTTATTCAAAACACTTACATGCACTCTAGAAAATTTGTTTGGAAAAGTAATTTTTCAGAATATCTTCTTACTGTTTGCTTGAGAAATCTCTACCCACGATGACATTTTTGAGCTACATCTCTTTGATAAGCATTTCTAAATGTTTTGTTTGTTCTAAGTTCAACGAGTTTTTAAGATTAAGGATCACAACAGCGATGCGTTCATTCATCCTTCATCGCGCAGGGGATCTCTCCATTACATGTGATTGTGGCAAAGTCTTGAAGTGGGTATCTATGAATAGGAAGAGCAACATTCCAAACTTGGTGTTTTCTGCGGGGTTTTGTTTTTGTTGCGGTGTTTTTTGTGTGGAGCTCGGTTCAATTGCTGATGACGTTCAATTGTTGCTACTTGAAGGAGAATTCAAGATTTTTGCGAATGTTTCTTGGTTCATAATCGAGTTTCCCCTCTAAAATCGATCTTGTCTCTAAAATTTTTTATGTTTCCTTTGATATGTTGTGAGGATAGTAGGAGATCAGCTACATATTGAGATGGCAGAAAACATATTCTAAAGCATTTGAAAATTTCAAATATTTTTGAATGAGGCCTTGTTAGAAAAGAGAGATTTTAAAAAGGGGGGTTTCAAAATAGCTATTATATGAAGGTAGGATAATTAGTGATTAGAGAGAGATTAAGTGCTTCCATATTTTATTATATTTTAGTGAGAATTTAATTAAAAAAAGGGTTGAGTTTGGAAAAGAGGAAAAGCACGAAGAGTATTTAAGTGACTTCATTTTCTAGCATTTGGAAGGTTAGAGTGATAAGGTGTGTTAAATTTTCTGAGATTAAATGAAATTTTTCTAATGGAGAAATAAGGTGTAATTTGGGGTATATTTTATGTAATGGAGTGATAAGGTTTTAAAGTGTGATTTTTGTTTTGTTTTTGAGTGATAAGTTAGTGTAGTGAAAAGTGAAAAATTGATTCACTTTTTATAAAGTGAATTTATAATTTTTTGGGAGTAATAAGTTGTAATTTGGAGAGATAAGGTGTAGGTGATCAGTGCACACGACTTTGAAGACATTTGTTTTAAAAAATTTGCGAGCATAAAATTCTCATTGTTTGAGAAAAGCTTCAATACCGATATTGTAAAATATGAAAGGTTGATGATCTCAACCCTCAATAAAAGACATATTATTTGTGGTGTTCAAGTGTCTAGATCACGAGAAATTGAATAAAGGGGATCTGCAGGTACACCATGTGTGTTGTGATGGCACATGTTTTTATGGCTTCATGTTGTTGCTTTTGATTTGTGTCTAGTTGTGACACATCAATGATTTCATTTAATGTCGGATACATAAAGTATAATATCAGCAAGCACAACACATGTAACGAAATAGGCTACTTGAGGAAGGAAAATTAAAGCTCAACACGTGCAATTTGTGTGCTACAACAAATAATCAATGTTTTCAACATCGGCATTCTACTTCAACTCAATGCAATCAAGTTCATGACTCTAAAAATTCAGTGTTTCAAAGAAAAGTCTTCATCCAACGTTCTTGCAAATGCATTTAATAACTTGTAATAAAATTCATTGTTTTAAATTGATCATTAAAAAGTCATTGTTGATAAATTTTAAGAGGATAAGTGAATTCATTGTTTTAAAGTGAATCATTCAAACCATTGTAAGATTTCTTGGGTGCATTTTCAACCATTTTTGACACCCTTTCTTTAAAGAAAAAAATCAGCGAGTGCATGATTTTTTTAAAGAAAATAAGCAACAAAGTTTACATGTCTATGGCTTGAGTGTGATTATTCATTCCAACAATTTGCGTCAAGACAATACAAAGAGTTCAAACCTTGAGAGTGAGACGAGCGTGAAGTTCGTTGCAACAATCATCGAAAGCAACGAAAAAGTTCAACTCTAACCCGATCAAGAAAGTTTAGATCGTCATCAAGCGGCGTGGCTATTCATTCAAGTGAGCGTGAAGTCATCAAATTTGTCATTTATCCCACACTTTTAATTTCTCTGAGGTCCATGTTGTTATGTTTAAGGTCCATATTTGTTATGTTTATTGGTAGCAGTTTCTATGGAAAGCTTGTTTCTGAGTTACGCAAAGTAATCCAAATGCAAAAAAATACTATTTTACATATTGATATTTCTTCCAAGACATTCTTGTGTGATACTTGAATTTCATAAATCTATATTTCTATTTCGTTATCTATATCAATATATAAGAACAGCCCATGGATTGTTCATATTTATCAAGCTATGGAGTTGTTCCTTTCCTATTGCATGTTCTTTTATATTGTTATGTTGTGATTCAAATTTCTAGTTGTGATTTTCAGTTATTCTCCTACGTGGGGTTGTTCTTTTGTTAGATTATATCAAAATTTATTCTTATTGTCTTTTTATTATGTATATTGAACATATTATTTCTAGCAACTTTTGATTTTCTTAGATTTTCTATTCCTTTGGTGTATCTTTGCACCTTTAGGGGAAATTGCTAGTTTAAATGCTAATTCTTTAAAGGATGTTAGCTCAATGGAAGAGCATTTGCTTTACAAGTAGGAGGTTGGTGGTTCAATTAAATCATGCCCTGATATTCATAGGGAATGACGACCATCAGTTTTTGGTGACGGATGCTATTTTGACCATTACCAATGAGCTTATGGTCACATTTTTTGACCCTCACCAAAATATGAAATGGTGACGATCAACGAACGCCACCATATATACGCATCAATAGTGACGACCATTAAAGGTATGTCACCATAAATCTTTGTTGTTGATATGAAATGGTGAGGGCCATTATTTTTCATTATAGTCATTATTCATGACGGACCTTGATGTCACCAATGAGTTTATGGTGACAGTCAGTGAATGTCGCCATATATATGAACTAGTAGTGATGGCCATGAAAGGTCCATCACAAAAAATCGTTGTTGTTCATATGAAATGGTGACGGTCACTATCTGTCATTATAATCAATATTCGTGACAGGCCTTGAATGTCACCACAACACATACTTTCGGCGACGCCACCTTTGGTGACGTTCAGGTTTTTGGTGACGAAGGCGATTGTCCATCACCATTGCTCATATGAAATGGTGACGATCACTATCCGTCACTATAAATCATTATTGGTGACGGACCTTGAATGTCACCACAACACCTATACTTTCGGCGACGCCACCTTTGGTGACGAAAGCTCTTTTGACCCTCATGAATAAGCTTATGGTGACCATTATCACCCCTCACCAATGTCCTTTTTTCTTGTAGTGTTTAGGGTCTCATGTTGCTGACGGTGTAATTGGTTTATTTAACACGAATAAGAGTAAGAAGAAGTCTTCAAAAAATACTTCACCTATCATAACTTTACCAGACTCACCAAAAGGAGATTATTCCCTTGAAACTTCTACCGACATTCACGTTGTAGATTTATCTACCACTAAATCTAAAGCTAGTAATAAGAAGAAAGTAAAGTATAAAAGAAAACAGACTTCATCTCCCAAAAATAAAATCGAAAAGAATCATTAGGGGAATTTTTAAGGTCTAAAATGGGTCTCCTAAGGAAAATGTACAATCAAAATTCACTTTATGAGAACCAATCACATTTTAGGGAATGACATCATCCCTAATGGTTGAGGTGGCATTGCTCGAGTTAAAGTTACTTACTTGTCACATTCTCAATGGTGGATAAAAAATATGGTTAACCATGCTAGTGCTCTAAGTACTTTTAAAGTCATAAAGTAAAGTACTCATAATAAATGTCATTTCACACTTTTTGAATAAAATATTATTATTGTCATTTCATATTTTTTGAAAGAAACAATGCATATCCCTACACAATCTTCATGTATTTACACACTTTTCAATAAATATTATATTTGTATATTTTCAAATATTTATTTATAAATCCAATCAATTCAATATGTGATATAAAATTCATACATAAAACAATATATAATATTATATTATTTTTATATAGTATATTAATTACATGTTATTATATAATTTAAATAATATAAATTTTAATTAATAGTATATTCTATAATTAAGAATTTATATTTATATTTTATTTTAAGTTATTTAAGTACAAAGGATAAATGCAATAGTTGTGCAATGATAATGACTTTTTCTTGAAAATCTCATTTTTCTTTATAGTCACATCAATACAATTTTATTATTATTTTTATTTTGGTACAACTTTTGAATTGAATTTAACCATGGTTACATGGATTTTGGTACAAAAAGTGAATTGAAAATTCATAAATATTATTTTATTGGTTTAGTTATTATTTTATTATTTCCTTAGGAGGCCCATTTTAGACCTCAAAATTTTCCTAATGGAACCATCTGATAATAAATTAAAACCTCGTTATCCTTGTTTTATTTATGATGATGATCACTTTACTAAAGAGTGACCACATCGGTCTGAGGTCTCTAAATTCGTCAAAGGTTCACCCATACCCGCTATCTTGAAGGTCCTTTTCCTACTCAAGATAGAAAAATGATAGGATCTTATTCGAATTCATCAGCAGACATTTTGATGATGTCTTAAGTAATGGTTGCGACTCGATCACAAGATTATGGGAGTAAAAATCCCGTGACTGGTAAAGAGATAGAAAAATATAATTCAACACCAGCTACATCTCCTTACGTTTCTGATCCACTTCATATTGAGAAACCTAATCCTGATCTAGTAATTAAACTGCCTGCTAAAGGTGTACTTCGAAAATCAGCTTTCAATCTACATGCGAGAGCTGCTCAGAACTACAACATTGTTGAAGACTTGGTTATTTCCCCTTCAATAATGTCGGCCTTAGAAGTGCTACAATCATGTCCAGCACAGAGGAAATTACTTTTATCAGCTATTGGAGCTATAGATCCTCAGGCTTCAAACCTTATGTTCTTCGATTTAGAAAATTTTACACCAAGACTCCCTCATCAAATGGCTTTTCAGATTCTAGTATTAGTAAAAAAACAGATGAGTTTTTCATACTGTAATTGATGAGGGAGAATCCATGTGTATAATTTCATTAAATTATTGGAAAATTCTTGGTTCTCCAACGCTCAACCAATCTCCGACAATTCTCAAAGCTTTTGATGGAAGAGGATTCCATCCGTTTGGAATTTTACAAGATCTACCTATACAGGTCAAAGGTAAAACTGTTAATCTAGATGTGGAAGTAGTTGATGCCACTCTAGATTACAACCTTCTTCTGTGTCTATGTTGGTCTTATGATATGATTGCTGTCGTGTCTTCCATATTTCAGTTAATCATGTTTTCTCATAAGGGAAATATTGTGAAAATCGATCAGTTGTCATATTATTCGTCTGACCCAGCTTCTACAGATAGTATTCAACATGTTGGAAAATCGACTATCCCATATGAAGATGTTGGGGTAGGTTTAGTAAAGGACTCTGCTTTTATGAGAAATTTTTCTATGCCTCCACCTAATGTACTGCGTACTATTGCTAATATCAATATGATTTCATCAAGCACTATTCCATTTGATGACCTTTGGATAGTGCCTTCAGAGTCAGAAATGGATTCTTTCAATGGCGAGATGCCTTTGAGTCCTTCTGAGATATCATATCAAGCAGTACAATCATTTTATAATACACTTTCAACTGATTCTGATAAAATGAATTTGATCACAGAAGAATCTTCTTCACTATCAAGCTCATCTTTGACATCAATTTTCGATCCTTTTCAACAAGTGTTTCATACTAATGAAATTATTAGAGAATTTTTGTCTATGGATGAATTACCCTGGGATGATCTACATCATAGATCTTCGTTTTTACCTGAAATCGATAGATTTCAAAATGATTTTTCATCTATTTTTACAATTTACTATGTCGAGGAACCACAGAATCCTATATCAATTACAAATTTGGGATCTGAGATTATATTGGGAAATATTTCTACAACTGTTCCTATCAACATATCGGTTAAACCTGGAGTTTTTGAAAACATTCATATAGGTGCTTCGTGTACAATGGATGAAATTAATACATATAAAGACCTATTTCAAGAATTTTGTGACATATTTTCCTGGTCTTATGAAGAGATGCCAGGAATTGATCGAAAGATTATCGTTCATGAAATAAAGACATACCCAGATGCCAAGCCTATTAGACAAAGATTACGTCCGCTACATCCACGAAAAGCTATTGCTATTAAAGTTGAAGTTGAAAAACTGCTACGAGAAGGATTTATTTATCCGATCCCTTTAACAAATTGGGTATCTAATATAGTTCTTGTTACCAAAAAACAAGGGACTATACAAGTACGTGTCGATTATAGGGATATTAATAAAGCCTATCCAAAGGAAAATTATCCTACCCCCTATATCGACCAAATCATTAATGATTGTGCCAGAAATGAAATGTTTTCATTTATGGACGGATTTTCTGGTTATAATCAAATCAACATACTCCCTGTTGATCAACCAAAAACAACATTCATTTGTCCTTGGGGAAAATTTTATTATTGTAAACTACCTTTCGGATTAAAGAATGTTGGTGCTACTTTTCAAATGGAAATGTCTTATGCTTTTCATGACATTAAACACATTGTGAAGCCTTATCTAGATGATTTACCTTCTCACTCATTTCATAGGGACGATCATCCTACTCACTTAAGAGCAATTTTTATGAGATGTAGGCATTATAGATTCGTTTGAATCCGCACAAGTGTGTTTTTTGTGTTCAATCAGGACAATTACTATGATTTTTTGTTTCCAAATCCAACATTCGTGTCGACCCCTCGAAGTTTGAGGCCATCATAAATTTACCTCCTCCTTCCACACTTCGCCAACTCCAAAGTTTGCAAGGGAAAACAAACTTTCTGCGTAGATTTATCCCAAACTAAGTTAACAAAAGGTTTTACCCAATTGTTGAAAAAAAATGTTCCTTTCATTTGGAATGAGATTGTTGATCGATATTTTGATGCTCTAAAACAGGCGTTAACCCATGCATCATTATTGCATCCACCCAATTACAATTAGGATTAATTTTTATACCTAGCAGCCTCTGATTCCACCATTGGAATGGTTTTATTTCAAGAGGATGAATTTCACAATGAACATGTGATTTACTATCTAAGTCGAAATCTAAATCCGACCGAAATTAAATATTCGCATGTGGAGAAATTGGCCTTGGCAGCAGTTCAAGCTGTCCAAAGATTTGGTCATTACATATTGTTAAGAAAGATAACAGTGATATCTAACTGCAACCCCATGATGTACATTTTTACAAAAAAATTACTCGGGGGAAAATAATCTAAAGTAATTGTCATCCTACAAGAGTTTGATTTGGAATTCAAAAAATCTAAATCAAAGAAATCATTGGTGTTCGCGGAACTTATGTGTGACTTTCCCAATACTAAGACAAAAACTGTGGTAGAGCATCCCATTACAGATGAATCTCTTTTTCTTATCAGTACATTAGATCCATGGTATGGAGATATCATCATTTATCTTCAAACCCAAACCTTTTTCTCAGAGCTTTCATGATCAAATCGACAAGGATCCATTACCAATCTCAACAATACAATATTGTTGGAGACACACTTTATCGTCAAGGTGCGGATTCTATTTTTTGACGTTGTATAACTCATGAAGAGGCCGAAAAGGTTTTGACTGATTGCCATTCTGGAGTGTGTGGTGGTCATATGTCGGGGTATGCCACAGCCCAAAAGATATTGCGCACTGGCTATTTTTTGGTCGTCCTTATTCAAATATTGTATTATTGCAGTCCGGAAATGCCACAACTATCAAATATTTGATTGAAAGATGCGTGTGCCTCCATATCCTCTTCACCCTATAATTTCTATCGGTCCTTTTGCGAAATGGGGCATTGATTTCATTACATGTAACTCTCACTCGGCCGAGGGGCATGGGTATTGTTGTGGATGATTTTGTCACCCTCCTAGAGACAGCCTAGAGTTGGTATAGACCAGTGCCTAGGACATCTTAATATAGCAAGGAGCCCTTCTAGTTTGGGTTGTCAGTCCAAGAACTCGCTTACTATCTCTTGTTCTAAACAAGGAAATCAGATTTGAATGGGACCAATCTCTCTCAGAAGCTGATACAAAGATAAGAATAATGTAGGGACATAATGTAGAACTTCAGCATGAAAGCATCAGACAGTTAAGAGACCACTTACTGTAAAGAGGGCCGATTCAAATAATATATCACAGAAATCAGATATCATGAAGTGAGTGCAGTGAGGAAACATAAGGAGATATTAGCTGACATGAGACTGATACCCAGATACACAACAGAACCATATAAGGGCGCACCAATTTACGAATCCTTATATGACAATGGCGTTTTAAAAGCACCCTCCTCAAGCAACTAATATAGCAGAAAGTATGAAAAGAGTGAGCATGGAACAATATATCATGACTAGGCCTATTTAAAGCACTTGAATAATTCCAGAAAGGGCACCACTTAAGATGAATCCTTACTGCAAACTAGTGAGCCACTCGCATTCTAGAACATGATACAAGAAGACAAATAGCATGAAATGGGATAATGTATTAACACATAAGAGAAATTACATACTGTGAGATACCATAGATCAGAATCCTCAATACAGTTATAACCCCTCCTCACTGAGACCCTACGGGCTCTGAAACTTCATACAGAAATGTTACAAAATGTGTACAGAAGCCTTCTCGCTGCACAGTCTGCTGACAGAAATCTGGAACCCTTCAAAAATCTTATTTTCGAGTATTTATAGAGAAGACAGAAACTTCTGGAGGAGGAGGGACACGAGGCACAATTAATGACTCAGTTTGAACCAACATGGCGGAAAACATTCGCGCCTTCTCTTATGAATGACTGACTATAAATGAATGCAACTAACAGTATGTCTAAAGAAATAAATGCTGGGAGATAAAATCTCCTTATATACAAGACAGAAATAATAAAATATATACAATGTGCTGCCCGCGGCTGAGGAAAATCTGCTGCCGTAAGAGATTTGAAACAATCTGTATTTCAGTACTGTACTCTCGGTCCTTGGCTTTGGATTTGATTCCTGGATCTTTAATGCGGGGCGGACGCATCTAGAGAGTTCTGAGAATCCATATCTACGTTTTATTTAATGGCGGTCACCTCTTTCACCTACCCTCGGCTTCTTCATTAAATTTCACCCCAGGAAATCATCTTTCATGGGCCCTGAACCTTTGTAATAGCGGCAACGAATTAAGATATCTTCCCGTTACCTTGAAACCTGCAAAATCCACAAAATATCAGAGAAGACTGACTCAGACGAAGGTGGGAGCGATGGAGGTGGTGATGAAGATAACAGTGCAGACGTGGATAGAAGGCGGAAACAGGCAGGGTGGTGGAAGAAAATCAATAGCGGCTCGACAGGTAGACGAAATGTGAGTTTTGTTCATGACACAGTCGGGTCGGGAGGGAGAAGTAGCGACAAATATGAATAAAAACATATGAACAATCATTCATATATATATATATATAGCGCGAAGGAAGACTAAGGTCGTACGAAATGAGAACACGTGGAAGTACTATGGACAGATGGGGGGGGGGGGATGAGGCGGAGTCAACAGGTGGGAGTGGGTGAGAGTGACACGGTGGCGGGCCATAGGGCGTGGCAGAGACGAAATAATAGGTGGGCAACTCCGGAGAATAACCACCATCGGATCGACATCACCAGATCTGACGGTCCGAACAAATTCCGCTGCCCGACGATGGGACGACCTTTAACGCGTGGGAGAAAAGTGGTTTCCCACTCGTACTGAGGACACGCGGCACCACCTGTATGGGATCGCTTCCCCCGCGGGAAATACCGCCTGGCCGACGAGAGTGGTGCGGGGGATATACTGTCGGTTTTGCATGCGGGGGTACATATGTGGGGGCCGCCGTATAAAAGGTGTCCGCTCCGTTGATTTGGGCTTTGATCGGACGACCACCATTGTGCCCGATTGCTAAAATGGTAGGCCCCTTTCCTTCTCGGCTCACGGTCTTCGGCCTCCGGTCGTATGACAACAATTAGGGGCGGGGCTTAGGACTTGGGGCTTCGGCCCAAAATATTTAAAATGCGGGTTTTAAACATTTAAACAATATATTTTTGGAGCGGAGAGGGTGGCGATGAGTGTGATATGGGGGGTTTTTGACCAAAAAGACATTGGAAACGGATTTTAAAGGAGCTGGAGGCCAAAATTTAAATGGAGAAGGGAATATGTACAACAGTTATATTATTCTCACTGTAGATTATTTTACCAAATAGGGCGAGGTGATGGCTACATTCGCGACAGATGGAAAAACTGTAGCTACATTCGTATTCAATCATGTGATTGATCGTTTCGGTGTACCCTAAGCTATTATCACTAATCATGGGAGTCATTTTCGAAATATAATGGTGACCGAAATTTCTGATCAACTTGGCCTACGCCATGATAATTCTACTCCATATTACCCACAGGCTAATGGTCAGGTTGAAGCTGTTAATAAATTTTTAACCACCATAATTAAATGGATTATCGTAACTCACAAATTGAATTGGCATACCATGATTTTTTCATCACTATGGGCATACTGAACCTCAACAAAAACTGCTACAGGGTTCACTCCATATCAACTAGTTTACGATTTAAAAGCTGTGTTACCTATTGAATGAAAAATACCGTCACTCCATTTAGTGGCATATAGTTACTACTAGCTACCTTTGAAGAGGAAAAATGATTTTTGTACTTAACACAATTAGATGAGACTTGGCGCACTGCTGCATTAGCAGCCAAAGCTCATAAAAAATGGATTAAAGCTCAATATGATCAAAGTGTTCCACCTCATGTTTTTTCAGAAGGTGACCTAGTCTTAGTATATGATCAAGCTAATGATAAGCTAGGAGTTAGGAAATTTGAACCAATGTGGCATGGTCCTTACATTGTCAAGTGAGTGCTTGCAAAAGGGGCCTATGAATTGACTAATTATGACAGAGTCTCTTTAGATAAGCCCATAAATGGTCTTTACCTGAAGAGATATTATGCTTGATTCTCGTGTAAATATCTCACTTATATATTAGTTATTTTTCTAGTTTGTATGCCTTAGTTTAGATAAGTGTGCCTAGTTTAAGTTTTTTTTTACTACTATTACTTCTTATCTTTATTACTCTTGATATTGCAGATGTCGACATCCCTTCAAACATACATTGGTTTTGCTGATGGTGCTTGTCGTAGTACACAAAATATTTCTTCTGCAGCTTGGGTTATCTATTCACCCACTGATGAGTTAGTTTCTATGCATGGGATAAGCCTTGGTCAAACGACGAACAATATTGCAGAATATAGTGCAGTCATTGAGTTATTATTTGATGCCATTTCATTTGGTATTCAACATTTAATCATTAGGTTAGATTCATAAATCATCGTATTACATTTAAATATAGTATACGCAATTAAAAATCTAGTGTTATTGAGATTATTTTTGAAGGTTCATCTCTTGGAAAGACAATTTGATTACATAGAATATCAACATATTTCAAGAAATTTAAACACATTAGCTGATGCATTAGCTAATTGTGTTCTAAATATACATTTGCAACATTAAAATACTAAACCAAAACAACATTCGATATATGTTGAACAAGATAGTCAGAGAAAGTAGTAATATCATAAATAGAAGTTTTTGTTTTCAAAAAATATTACATCGTCTATGATCATAGGTCTAAAACACCTTATGATCTGAAAGATACTGATACAAAAAACAAAAGTTGTCAATCCATGATGATCATCCACTATCTGTGGTGATGATCATGATAGTAGACTATAGCATGTGCCACCTTGCGCGGGAATCTCCTAAACTGTCCTGGTACACCTGTAACATGTCTTTGAAGATGGAGAGGAATTTCATCTGTCGATGTATCAGGAATATCTATAGTCAAACTCTCCAGGTTGTGTTCCATATCATTTATTATCTCTGCTGCCTAATCCTGTGGCTGTACGATAGGCTCTGCTTGCCGCCTTTCAAAGCGGCAAAGTGTAGCTGGTCGTCGTGGACCAACATCTGCATTTAAATTTTTTTTATCAGTATTGGACGATTAAAAAAAATAAAAATTAGAGTTAAAACACATAAAATTGATTCTCTTACCTTATTCATCCCACTGTACCCCTGGAGGTAAGGACATCTTAGGATCACCTCTGAAATCTATACCTACATAAGGGAATTCTTCAATTGTGAAGATTTCGTTCTGCAACCACATAAAATACGCCGGAGTAAACCGAACCACCACACTGCCATATCCACCACGGTAGGCCATTAATGCAACACAATATACCATACGAGGTTCTCTAAGTTCACCATGATCTACAGCAATAAGCTGAGGGGCGAGATATGGAATTCTCTCCAAAGCAAAAGAAGTCAGGATGGCGCCATACCCAAATTTTTTTAACTTTGCATTTTTTGCTCTTGTTAGTTCACTTTCATGTTCGCCAATACCCCTTCGCACCAGTTGAAAATGGTGCCTCTGAAACACTCTACAACAGTCTGCATCTGAGATTTGGTGGCTACATGTGGAGCCGCACTTCCACAGAACTTGGCTACCGTGAATGCAACTACTTTAATATCAAGTCGCAAGATAGTCTTTATGTCTATGCGATTATCCTTTGGATCTACTGCATCACTGCAAAAATCTTGTTTGTAACTAGCAACGGGTAGGCCACCCTACCTAGCTCCAAACAAAGATATATGTTCTCCTCTTTTGGAAAATCCAGTGAGAAAATAAATATCTTTGAGCTCAATTTCAAGCCGATGATCACCAATGATAAAGCATTGATCTTGAACATCCCATTTTTTCATTAACCATGTCATCAGTTCCACCTATGCCCTCATACCTTGAATTTCCCAGAACTTATAGAAGCCACAATTTCTAAGCACACGCATTGTGGCTGGATCATTCAAAGTTGCATCGTCTATACCTTCATGTTCATGTTCTCTCCACTCTAGCATGGTGAAATAGTCTACAAATGGACGCATTTGAAGGTTAGAAACATCTAGAGTGGGAAAATTTAACCATTTTTGTGAGAATTTATCAATTTTCAATTGCTCATGGTGCCTCCACAGTTTTTGTACAGAGACAGTGTAGACGTCTTCACGGCCTTCACACAAAGTCCACAGGTAACGCATGTATGACCTGCGGACCTCCGAGAGCGAAATTTTAAACATAATTTCTCCTCAAAAAATGAATTTAAAGCTAAAAAGAAGATTTTAATCGGATAGAAATGAAGAGAATAGTGTTGTGGATTACCTGGTTCTGACAAATCTCAATTTGAGCGGTCATTTCTCCTGTTATCAACTCTGGAAATTTTTTTCCAAAATCTCTCAATTTACAACTCTGAAGACAAAAGGTAAAAATGACTTTGTTAAACTCCTTTATGAATTTTTTTGAATGATTAAAATATTATATTTTATTTATTTTCCACTTTAAAAAGTTATTTTTTGATGCTTTTACTTATTGGAAACATGTATGTTTAACCTTTCAAGTTTTTGTGCAAAATACAATTTTTCCGGTGAAAAGAATTATTTTGATGATGAGTACACTTTTATCACTTTTTCGCACTCTTGAAAATTACGAAAAAGTGAAACCTTGGAGTTCTCTTTTAAGCCCGAGTCATACTCTCTAAACATGAAAAGAACGACGAGTACTTGACTATTCAAACTCGTTAAAGGAAATGAACAGTCGTCCTTTCAGTATAGTTTACCCCTTTTTCGGACTGAAATGGACTATTTAAGAAAAAGTTATACGTTGACTAATCATGGTCAATAGAGTTCTCTCCTGTATTATTTTATCCTTTTTCGGGCTTGAGAGACTAAATTTATGAAAAAGAACAACCACGGAGTTTTCTTATGTTTTTCTTCTGACTCCCTAAAATTGAAAAACACTAAGTTTCACTTATATTAGACTCGTTAAAATTTAACAGTAAAACACCTATCGATTACAAACAGGAACGAACCACTCCTTCTTAGTGTTCAATTTTAATACTAAGGTGGACTCATCCAAAGAATGAGCTTATAAAACAAGCAAATGTTATCCTCCTCAAGCTTGTCAAAAATAAAGAGGTACTTGTCAGTAATGGTGGGGGGGGGGGGGAAGTAAAAATGAATCTAATTGTCACACTTTGTTTTGAAAAAGTAGTAACTCTTGAACACAACACTTTTTCACACTTGTACCTGGGTTGGGAAAATACTTTTTCTAAAAGTGGATCAAACCACATTCAAAGTCTTCAGTCGGTTTCTGGGTATTAGCTTTAGATCAATTTTCACCAAACCATCTACAGTGTCGTTATGTGTTCAAGAGATAGTTCAAAAAAACCATTCATTGAAAACTTTTGTCTCCATTCGCTTGACCATCCCTGAGTCAATCCTTTCTAAATATTTATTCAAAACTTGTTCTAATGGTTTTGTGTCGTGGGCTTTCCTACGATGGGTCATTTTCTATAGATGACAGCTCATCATCTAGAAATTTGATCTAGAATCCTATCAGTACCTTGGGATCTGCATGCCCTAATGGCAGGTTTCTCGCCTTCGACGACAGGTTGCATCATTGACCTTCAATTGAATGATTCTGTGAAGTGTTCGATTGTAAATTATTCATTCACACTTCGTGGATTGTACTGAGTACTTTGAGAGCCATTTTCATTATTGGTGGTTTCTCTAACACTTGTTAACAGTTTACATCATTTACTGGTAATCAAGTGGTTTCTACCATGTTCGACTTTGACAAAATCAATCGCATGGACAAAATCGTACTAGTTCAGGAAGTGGAAATCAAAACCCTGGATCTAGTTTCCACCATCCAGGCTATGAGGAATTTTATTATTCTTGATACAGTAGAATACTTATGACAGATGGCTGCGTCCATACTGTGTCTACTATTGACGTAATTTTAAAATCATTTTTGTACTAGAACATTTATTTAGTTTTGATTTGAGTATGGGAATGCCTACTGTTAGCGCTCGAATCTGCCTCAGGCTGAGGAATACAAAACTCGAGGCAACATCAAACCAAGCTCAGCCTCGTAGCTAGCCCTACGAGGACAGGAGAGGGCTCTCTCCAGTCAATCTCGATAAAATGAGCAATAGGGTGCGAGATGACTCTAGAATGGGAACTGATTTTAGGCTAGTAAATAGATATGAATGAGGTTTTTAATAAATGATTGGGTTTTCTGGGCTGCATGGGGCAAAGACAGCAAGAGAAGAGATTAAATGAAAAACGCAGATTATCTCCTGAGGCAAGATAAGCAACAAGTTTAACAATCAAATTGGAATTATATGGAGTGAAAGACAGCCGAGAGGCCGAAAAGGGCATATATAATGTATCCTTCTCAGACAGAAGAAGATACACAAATACTGAACGCTCCTCCAGGGTAGAGCAGTAAACTGGATTCTGGCCTTCTACTTAAAAGCATTCACATAGAAATGATTATGAAATGAAACAGTAAACATAACAAGGAACGTATGAGACAAAGAAGAAACATATGTCAAATGTCATACCACAGGAATCTCAGGAACCAGAGCTGTATCTTTTCATTAAAATCTCTATCAAAACTATACAATAAAAGCTCTATTTTTCTCCTACACCATCGTTCAGAATTCTCCACTCTACACAAGTGATTTTTAATACATTAAATAAACTATGCTAGAAGAAAACAGATCGACCCAAAAACAAGGGTGTTGTTTCAACTGAAGCCATGAAGATAGAAAAAGGATCCTCCATCTGCTCTAAAGATAGAAAAGCCTTCCATTATTCCAGCTGAGAATTTCTAATGACCCATGAAAACTAATCCTGGAGTGTAGACTAACTAAAGACAAAATAGGTAATCGAATCTTTGAATGCTACTTTGCACATTCCTATACAACTGTCCCCAAATGTTCTGGAAATGCGTTGGCCACTTCCCGAAATTAGAAAAGATATTGATATATTTAACGCTAAAATATGGATCAAATCCACTGCATATATTCGGAAAATGGATCGAATGCCGGATTGCAATTGACTGCCACATAGGACATTTTTCAAACCTAGCTGGAGGTCAAACGCTTTTTATAGGTTACTTATGCAACGAACTTTTCCAAACAACAATATATGAATATCGTTGCTTGTTTTTCAGCTGTTCAACGACACCACGAACAATATATAACAATTCAAAACATGTCCAGCAATATAGAACCATAACGCTCCTCTACACGTCTAAAGGGAGTCAACTGGTATCCTTCCTTTTCAACTGCGGCATCTGTGTAAATTGAAACAAATTTAGCGTGAGATGACAACAAAAACGTTGTTTCCCACCTGTGTTTTCTCCCTTATGAAGTCGAAAAACTGTTTCCAAAGACATTTTTAAATGCCAACGTCTTCCACAAAATATTCTGATCATCAATTTGGACAGCAAACCGAAAAAGATGGATAGCAATAATGAATTTCGCTGAAAGAAACTCCAGTAGAAAATCCCGATCAAACACCGCATCAACACTTTTTCTTAGGGATGCAAAAAATCGTAGTGCCATAGAAGTTGCAAACCTATCAATTGGAAATCCAATACTAGCAATGATTTTGGTAGGAGCTGCCATGCATGGCTAGAGGCCATGCTCCCGTTGAAAAGTAGGCACCTCAAGCCGGATACCACAACCATGTAAAAGCACAACATTAGCAATGTTCTTCCCCTGTGAAGCGCGTTCTTTATTCAATGGATGTGAAATCAAAATCTGAGACATATCCTTCGAAAGTTCATTAACAACTGCTGATGTATGCTTTGCTTCTTCAGTATCATCCAAAGGGGTTGTCTCCAGCAATAGTGGGTTATCCTTAAGCGGATCCGTGCCAGAAATGTTCCTCTTTAATTTAGACTCTTTTAAAACCACACCGCACCTATGCTCTGTTACGTATCTGACTCTAACCTCATATTCTGGAAATGAAGGCAGCTTAATTCCATCCAATGCAGAGCACAATACTGGACCCTCCTCCTCAAAATGTCTATCTGCCCTCCTGCTTGTTACAATCCCTGTTTTCTCATCTAAAGTTGTAAAATTACTTTGCAGGCAAATGAAGTAACTTGGCACGAATCTGGCTGAAGGAGAGAAAAACTTTGGCTCTGTCGCTATATGGGTAGCGCGCCTACCCAACGGGTAGCGCCCGTGTTAATTAACACTAGCTGTGGAAATTAAGTGGGTAGCGCACCTTATGTGGGTAGCGCGCACTCTGTATGGGTAGCGCCCACCTCCAATGACTGTCTTCAGTTTTGAAAACGAGCTTTCGCCCTTCTAACCTGCCATTCGACCTCTGCTCCAAATTTAATTCGAACTCCTTTTGAATTATGTATTGAGAGCTACATAATTATCATGTTACCACACATTTCACCACTCACAATGAAAAGTAGGAATTCTGCAAACTTGTTTTCTAGCAATCCATGCAACATTGGTTCCAACACCATGAATTCGGCCTCCCAATGCTATGATGGATCCCTGCAGTTGAAAACCAAATGAGATCACCGAAACCAAATGAGCTTTTTGGATTTTGATAGCTCCTGTGATTTTAATTCCATGGCGGTATCAAATGATTCAAGAAGCATATCATTACACATGTCTGACCCTAGTTTTCACTCTAGCTTTAATTCTGATTTGATGAGTCATTCAATGTCAAGTTTCAGGAGCATGTGCTCCACCCCTTCACTCAAATTTCTAGATTCAGATTATGGACAAAATGGTTATTGATGCATATCATCCATTACAATCCAGGGTGGTACAGGTCATGTATTATCTTTGGCTGTAACAACAAGAAGAAACTCTGAAAGTGTCCTCTACAGTGGGTCATATGAGGGCAGACTTCAAAAAATACTTATTACAAACTCCTGAAACTCCTGAAATACTAGCTCACAGAAACTTCCTCTGGTATTTTAACCACAAAATTGATAACCCTATCTGCAATAAAATATCATACCAAGGTGATATCTTCTTCCAAGTTTTCTCAAAAGAAGGAACTCTGTAATCCAGAGTTAGTGGCTTATTCTTGCTTTGGGTATTGCGTTTCTGATCAACTGACTGATGGATTTCTGTTTGTTTTACAGCGTATAGAGCTGCTGTAGCTGAAACGAGGCTGCCATTGAGGAGCTGTAGAGCTTTGGAACACTTTGACAAATTACATATTCTAGAAGAAACACATTTGATGATTTATTCTTCAAAACAGGGTTTTGAAGAAGAATCAATCTCACATTATTGACGACGACATTCCTGAAAAACTTACTGCGTTATTTCAAACTTCTGCAGACAAAACCCTGGACTCAAGAAATAAAATGACTCTTCTGATCAAAATGGCATTTAATGACTGCCAGTGACGGGAAATGAACCTTGGTGAATTTGACTGCAGCGGGCTGACAAGACAGAGTCTAACATTGGCTCCAATGGGGATGGCAGCTGCCGCTTCTTGGAGGTGCCAAGAACTACAGAGCTTTGGGAGAGCAGACAGTGCCTCCATCCATTGGGCTATGGAATCATTATTCTGACAAAAGACTAAAGACTAATGACTCAACTTATTAACTGGAAAATCGACTCAAACTGACTCGATACAAACTGAAATGACTGAATTAAAACAAAAAATTTCTGAAAAGGGCAGCAGTCCATCAAGATTTGGAATCATGATGACAACCACCTGCATACTAATGTGATATGTACAATCATGTGTAATGTGCCTTCCAATGTAACCAATCCAGTAGATGGCTACACCCCAAATTTCTGCTCTTACTTTCCTTGAGCAGGCGGAATGATGAACCTGTAGGCAACTCAAAATAACCATTGAAACCGAAGCTTATGATAATGAACCAGGCAATATTTATCCTTTCTAATGCTTGCAGAAGAATGCTGAAGGGGTCTTGAAAATCCTGAAGCACTGGCTTATCTGGAGATTCAGCTGCAAAAATACAAGTATTCACTCCATTCTGATCTGAAAGGACAATTGATTTCTGAGGGATAGAAATGCACAGAGAGGTATCTGCCATCTGAGTGTTAGTTGTAGGTTCCTTGACCATGAGAAATTCTGGCATATATTCCTCAACTTCATGATCTAGGTCATTCTTAAACAAAAAACAATCTTCAAAATTATCAAACATGACAGCCTTATCATCTTTGTGAAAGAAAAAATTATCTGTTTGTTGATCTACACAACTGATTACAAGACAGTTATATTTTTCAAAAGAGGAAGAAGTTTCACCAACACTTTCCTGACTATGTGTGCACTGCAAATCTGCTGTAGCTTTGGCTGAAACAAGACCTTTCAAAAGCTGATCTATCTCATCTTCAGACAAAGGAGACAATGCTTTTTGTTTTCTCCTGCTTAAACAGTAATTATCTTCATATGACAGGGCATTCAAACTATCATTTATTACTGAGTTATTGAAAGGAGACTTATCACCTACTTGCACAAATATCTCATTTTGTTTTTCATGAACTGACTGGATTGCTTCTTCATGAAGGCTGTGTTCTAATGATGGACTGACAGTATGACTGAGAACATTTGGATCCATTACTGTGTCTTCTGCATTCCAGATGATTTCAACAGCAGAGTTCTCCTTTTCAGAATTCAACACAAGGTATGCTTGATCATCACAATCTGAATCTGGATCTGAAATGGCTGACTAGACATTATCACAATCTGCAATTGAATCTTGACTTCCCTGCACGCTGTCTTCTTCTGTGGGCAGATCTGAAACGACACTTTCTCTTTCATCATTTTCAGCCATATGATCTTCAACCTGCTGCAAAGTCTCCTGAGCATCTTGATGGGTATCCTCTCGGTTCTCTTCATGTTGCTGAAATGGCTTCTCGTACAGAGCTTCCATGATCTCATCATCCATGAAATTATCATCTTCATAATATTTCTCAGGGCTTTCAATAAAAGTAGTAGCATGTTTGCAACAGTTATGAACTAAATTTAATGATGGATAAGATACTTGATGTATTTCAATGAACAGGGCATGAAAATCCTTTAAACAGTAAATACAGGCCAGCGGCAAATTTTCATACCAACACTGAGCTTCACCTTCCAGAGTGGCCAGGAATATCTTCATCAAGCAATCTTCAGGAAAATCCACCTTTAACTTGCGAATATGCATGTGAAATCTAACCATATGTAAAGTAGCATCTTTCTTACCATCATTGTTAAATGTAGGCAGATTCCTTGACCAATCTACCTTGGGCATTTTATTCGGAAAACCTGGGATGTGATCTCGGCTCATGGGAGCGTATCTTCTTGCAATCTGGTCCATATTGACAATCTTGAAGCTACTGATCTCCCTACAGTGAAATCACCATGAAGCATCGATTTCTGGATTGTTCAGTGAATGAAGTCGTCGGGTGAATGTTTTCAGCCTTGCTGTGTTTGACCGTTGTTCACCATCAACCATCAGATATGAACTTTGTCATCCTTTACCGGGGAAGATTTCCCCAGTATGGTTGACACTATGTTAGCGCTCGAATATGCCTCAGGCTGAGGAAGACAAAACTCGAGGCAATATCAAACCAAGCTCAGCCTCGTAGCTAGCCCTACGAGGACAGGAGAGGGCTCTCTCCAGTCAATCTCGATAAAATGAGCAATAGGGTGCGAGATGACTCTAGAATGGGAACCGATTTTAGGCTAGTAAATAGATATGAATGAGGTTTTTAATAAATGATTGGGTTTTCTGGGCTGCATGGGGCAAAGACAGCAAGAGCAGAGATTAAATGAAAAACGTAGATTATCTCCTGAGGCAAGATAAGCATGAATTTTAACAATCAAATTGGAATTATATGGAGTGAAAGACAGCCGAGAGGCCGAAAAGGGCATATATAATGTATCCTTCTCAGAAAGAAGAAGATACACAAATACTGAACGCTCCTCCAGGGCAGAGCAGTAAACTGGATTCTGGCCTTCTACTTAAAAGCATTCACATAGAAATGATTATGAAATGAAACAGTAAACATAACAAGGAACGTATGAGACAAAGAAGAAACATATGTAAAATTTCATACCACAGGAATCTCAGGAACCAGAGCTGTATCTTTTTATTAAAATCTCTGTCAAAACTGTATAATAAAAGCTCTGTTTTTCTCCTACACCAGCTTTCAGAATTCTCCACTCTACACAAGTGATTTTTAATACATTAAATAAACTATGCTAGAAGAAAACAGATCGACCCAAAAACAAGGGCGTTGTTTCAACTGAAGCCATGAAGATAGAAAAAGGATCCTCCATCTGCTCTAAAGATAGAAAAGCCTTCCATTATTCCAGCTGAGAATTTCTAATGACCCATGAAAACTAATCCTGGAGTGTAGACTAACTAAAGACAAAATAGGTAATCGAATCTTTGAATGCTACTTTGCACATTCCTATACAACTGCCCCCAAATGTTCTGGAAATGCGTTGGCCACTTCCCGAAATTAGAAAATATCTTGATATATTTAACGCTAAAATATGGATCAAATCCACCGCATATATTCGGAAAATGGATCGAATGCCGGATTGCAATTGACTGCCACATAGGACATTTTTCAAACCTAGCTGGAGGTCAAATGCTTTTTACAGGTTACTTATGCAATGAGCTTTTCCAAACAACAATATATGAATATCTTTGCTTGTTTTTCAGCTGTTCAATGACACCACGAACAATATATAACAATTCAAAACATGTCCAGCAATATAGAACCATAACGCTCCTCTACACGTCTAAAGGGAGTCAACTGGTATCCTTCCTTTTCAACTGCGGCATCTGTGTAAATTGAAACAAACTGAGCATGAGATGACAACAAAAACGATGTTTCCCACCTGCGTTTTCTCCCTTATGAAGTCGAAAAACTGTTTCCAAAGACAGTTTTAAATGCCAACGTCTTCCACAAAATATTCTGATCATCAATTTGGACAGCAAACCGGAAAAGATGGATAGCAATAATGGATTTCGCTGAAAGAAACTCCAGTAGAAAATCCCGATCAAACACCGCATCAACACTTTTTCTTAGGGATGCAAAAAATCGTAGTGCCATAGAAGTTGCAAACCTATCAATTGGAAATCCAGTACCAGCAATGATTTTGGTAGGAGCTGCCATGCATGGCCAGAGGCCATGCTCCCGTTGAAAAGTAGGCACCTCAAGCCGGATACCACAACCATGTAAAAGCACAACATTAGCAATGTTCTTCCCCTGTGAAGCGCGTTCTTTATTCAATGGATGTGAAATCAAAATTCGAGAAATATCCTTCGAAAGTTCATTAACAACTGCTGATGTATGCTTTGCTTCTTCAGTATCATCCAAAGGGGTTGTCTCCAGCAATAGTCGGTTATCCTTAAGCGGATCCGTGCCAGAAATGTTCCTCCTTAATTTAGACTCTTTTAAAACCACACCGCACCTATGCTCTGTTGCGTATCTGACTCTAACCTCATATTCTGGAAATGAAGGCAGCTTAATTCCATCTAATGCAGAGCACAATACTGGACCCTCCTCCTCAAAATGTCTATCTACCCTCTTGCTTGTTACAATCCCTGTTTTCTCATCTAAAGTTGTAAAATTACTTTGCAGGAAAATGAAGTAACTTGGCACGAATCTGGCTGAAGGAGAGAAAAACTTTGGCTCTGTCGCTATATGGGTAGCGCGCCTACCCAACGGGTAGCGCCCGTGTTAATTAACACTGGCTGTGGAACTTAAGTGGGTAGTGCACCTTATGTGGGTAGCGCGCACTCTGTATGGGTAGCGCGCACCTCCAATGACTGTCTTTAGTTTTGAAAACGAGCTTTCGCCCTTCTAACCTGCCATTCGACCTCTGCTCCAAATTTAATTCGAACTCCTTTTGAATTATGTATTGAGAGCTACATAATTATCATGTTACCACACATTTCACCACTCACAATGAAAATTAGGAATTCTACAAACTTGTTTTCTAGCAATCCATGCAACATTGGTTCCAACACCATGAATTCGGCCTCCCAATGCTATGATGGATCCCTGCAGTTGAAAACCAAATGAGATCACCTAAACCAAATGAGCTTTTTGGATTTTGATAGCTCCTGTGATTTTAATTCCATGGCGGTGTCAAATGATTCAAGAAGCATATCATTACACATGTCTGACCCTAGTTTTCACTCTAGCTTTAATTCTGATTTGATGAGTCATTCAATGTCAAGTTTCAGGAGCATGTGCTCCACCCCTTCACTCAAATTTCTAGATTCAGATTATGGAAAAAATGGTTATTGATGCATATCATCCATTACAATCCAGGGTGGTACAGGTCATGTATTATCTTTGGCTGTAACAACAAGAAGAAACTCTGAAAGTGTCCTCTACAGTGGGTCATATGAGGGCAGACTTCAAAAAATACTTATTACAAACTCCTGAAACTCCTGAAATACTAGCTCACAGAAACTTCCTCTGGTATTTTAACCACAAAATTGATAACCCTATCTGCAATAAAATATCATACCAAGGTGATATCTTCTTCCCAGTTTTCTCAAAAGAAGGAACTCTGTAATCCAGAGTTAGTGGCTTATTCTTGCTTTGGGTATTGCGTTTCTGATCAACTGACTGATGGATTTCTGTTTGTTTTACAGGATATAGAGCTGCTGTAGCTGAAACAAGGCTGCCATTGAGGAGCTGTAGAGCTTTGGAACACTTTGACAAATTAAATATTCTAGAAAAAACACATTTGATGATTTCTTCTTCAAAACAGGGTTTTGAAGAAGAATCAATCTCACATTATTGACGACGACATTCCTGAAAAACTTACTGCGTTATTTCACACTTCTGCAGACAAAACCCTAGACTCAAGAAATAAAATGACTCTTCTGATCAAAATGGCATTTAATGACTGCCAGTGACGAGAAATGAACCTTGGTGAATTTGACTGCAGCGGGATGACAAGACGGAGTCTAACACCTACCTCAAAAATGATATACATATATATGTTTGCATTGAATTTTATTACAGGTTTTCGACAGGTGTGTCTGCAATCCAATCCTCGGAATGATAAAGCCCTTCACTCTTCAGAACTACCTCAGACTTCACACTTTAGGGGGCAATCTCTTACACGTTATTTTTTCACCATGGCATTTGAATGTCAAATATAGGTTCATCACTACCTGTATTATGCTACCTTAGAAGTCAAAAAACCTAATGTTCCTAAACCAAGTCTTGAAATTGGAGAAAAGCTCATTAAAACCCTAAAAAGTCTAACTCCGCACTTTTCCTAGTTCTTTCCTGTGGATCCACAAATATTTGTTTTATAGCCTGCAGCACATCCCGCATGTTCTGCTTATAAAACCTGCGGACCCCCGTAAAAGGTAAAATAAAGGAAAAGGTAAGTTCTAGAAGCCCAGCTGGTCAAATATTCTCCCAACTGGAAGTTTCTAGAAGCGCGTTCAGTTCGAGATTTATCCTCTATTCATGGAGCTCTATCCCTTCACTCATGGATTTTATCCCTTGGTATATAGAGCTAAAATCCCTTAATGAGAGGAATATATCCCTCTCTTCATGGAACTGAAACTACCTCCATTACCCTATAAATTGAGCTCATGTTTCAGTCTCAAGGGTGGCTGTTAACTGGTAGATTATGAATGATAGACTATAGATAATTGCTGGAGAAATTCTATGAGAGCATACTCTTTGTCTCAATTACCTTTGACATTAGAATGATCACAAAATCATGCTCATAACTTTATACTCAAAGAGAGAAGCTTGTCAAACCGAATGGAGGACAGTTGTTCAGGACCCCAGAAGAACCTGTATAACATCAAGGCGACAGGTTGTAAGGTTACTTCTTATTAAGAAAGTTAATACAAATGGATTCCATTTTTTCATTGAATTGTTCATGTATCTATTTGAGTAATTCAATTCTTAGATTCCTTGATCACTGAGATAGATTAGTGTTTTCTCAATTATTATATCTTGCAGGTGCTTTTAATCCTTTTATCTGTCTTTGATTGCAGGTTTCACATGCTGAAGTGACCTCTTTTGGAGCGATTGGATAGAAGATTTAGGCAAGCGTTGGACTTTAGGTAGGGGCACATCCTCATACTTTGTTATTAATAATTCTGAATCAAAAATGATCTAGAGAAAATGGTTTTCATTTGGTTGTTTGTTTCTAGATATCCTTAGGATACTAGGGAGATCGTTCTTGTCTGCAAGAAGGATTTATCTACTTAATAGGAAACTACCTCTTTGTATTGAGGGGGTGTGGTGTTGTGTTGTGAGTTTTTTTCTTTCCCACTTTCTGCTATCTCTATGACTTCTATGGCCATATCTTATGTTTTTCCTTGGCCCTTTGTCTCTTCCTCTTTTTCTTCTAATTCTCTTGTTTCTCTTCTGGTTTTTCCCCTTCTTCTGGTTCTTCTTCCTCTGTTGGTACTTCTTCTTCTTCTTCTGGTTTTTATTCTTTGTCTTCTGGCTCTTCTTCTCTTTCTTCTCTAAGCATTGCGGGCTTCCATCGAGCTCTCTCCCTTTAAAATTTTTCAATTTATTGGTTTGGATGAGATGGGCCCTCTTTATTATTAGGCTACGCAGCTCATTATGGAGTGCTTATGTAACTCAATTTCATCTATATTTTTTGTTACAGACTGTTGTTTCCTTCTCCCTGTTAATTCATGATGGACTATTTGTTTCCTCCCCTTATTGTACTCTACTCCACTTGATTTAACTTATTTTCTTTTTCATTCCTAGGTGGCATGACTTTGTAGTTCTCCCTAGTCATACTTCACAATGGTGGGCAACCTAACTGGCCCTCTTTCTGCCTCTTAAACTCCAAGTCTAAAATTTAATAATTTCTGGCTATTATGGATTCATAGCGAGGAGTGAGAAGCTATACCTGAGTTTTCCTGTCTTTTCCAAGGTTTTTGCAGGATCTGGATTGAGGAGACAAGCCTTTTATATGTTGTGTTCTTCACTATTTTCAATTCTCTGAGTGAGAAACTTGCTGAATGAGCAGATTTCTGAGTGATCTATTGACCTTTCCCGTTGTAGATGTTGCATGGGGGGTGCTCCAGATGCCATGGGTGGCACTCTTGTCTTTCTTGGGGTCTGCTTCATGAGCTCCTCCCTTGTTTTTCTTGTTTTTCAAGAACATATGTCTACGTTGTAGGAATTCCCTGGTGTCTATAGCAGTCTGTGTTTTTCTCTCCTTACTAAATTATGCTCAAGAATGGAGGAATGTGGTGCATGGAAGTGATGGAGGAAGTTATAAAAATGAATGGAGTAAATGATGGGGATGGATGGTAAAAGAGAAGAAAGGAAAATAATATGAATGCTTCCCTGTGTTGCCAAAAACCATTAATAACCTGTAAAACAAAAAACACAGAAAACAAAAAGATGAAGATGTATTTTTTTTTTTTTTAAAGTAAGTGGGTTACCTCCATGGAGGTTTTCAACCAACAGACTTGCCTTGGGTGCCTCAGAGAGTTTTTCACCCATGGATTTTTATTCTTTTTTCTTTTTTTTTCTCTCTTTTTTTTTTTGAGCAAGTGAACTACGTCCATCGAGGTTTTCAACCCAAAAGCTTGCCTTAGGTGCCTCAGAGAGGTTTTCACCCATGGATCTTTATTCTTTTTCTTTTTTGTTGTTTCTTTTTTTCTAGGAGGTGTGGGAAACTATGGAGTTTCCCATCACAAACACCTCTCTTCTTATTGAATTTATGAACTCTACCTTTGACAAAGGCTTCTTGTAAATTTTAATTCTATGACCATTGACAAGTAAGGGGATTCCTTCCTCATCTATGGTTCTGATTTTAACTGCGCCATTATCAAAAAAAATTTCTATTGTGTAAGGTCCCAACCATCTTGTCATCAACTTGCCTTTGAAATATGTAAACCTTGAATCATACAACATCACCAAATCTCCTTCTTGGAAGGTCTTTTCTTTGATGTTCTTCTGATGCCATACCTTCCTTTGTAGTTGAACTACCTCCGTGTGGAGAAGTTCTTGCATTCTGAACTCATCCAATCCATTTAGTTGTAGCAACCTCTCTTTTTGGGCATTTAATAGATCTATATTTAATTCAGCTGTCATTCTTAAAGTATTGAACTCAAACTCAACTGAAAGTAGAGCCTTCTTACCATAGACTAGTTCATAAGGAGTGAATCATGTTGTTGTCTTCCAAGTAGTTTTTTAGGCCCAAGTAGCTTCCACCAATGTTTCTACCCAATATTTTTTGTTGTTGTTCACAACCTTGGTGACGATTCTCTCCAAATCTCTATTAGTTACTTCTACTTGGCCATTCGCCTGAGGGTGATAGGCAGTAGAAGTTCTATGCTGAATCTTATGCTTCCTCAAAATATTCTCAATGAGGTGAGAGGTGAATTATGCTCCTTGATCAGTGAATATTTCTCTAGGGTATCCAAACTTGTAAAACACATTCTCCCTTGGAAATTCTGCTACTTTCTCCTCTGTTGCTACCTTCACTGCTTTTTTTTTAGCCCAATTTGTTAGGTAATCAATGCAGACTATGATATACTTCTTTTTTCCAGATGGTGGATGGATAGGTCCCACAAATTCCATGCCCCACTTGTAAAATGGCTCAAGAGACACCTGAGGGTGCAAAGTAATCTCATCCCTTTGTGTGGGTTTCCCCATCCTTTGGCACTGGTCACACCTGCTGGTGTATCGTCTGGAATCTTGGTGAAGGGTAGGCCAATAATATCCTACCTAAAAATCTTTGTAAGTAGTTCTCTTTGTGGAAAAGTGGCCTCCACATGGGTTGTCATGACATGCAGAGAGGATATCAAAAACTTCTTCCTTCCTCATGGATCTCCTTAGGATTTGATCAAGGCCGAGCTTGAAAAGGTTTCCCCCAATCCATGTGAAAGGGGCACTTTTTCTGATGATTCTTCTCCTCTCCCTGGATGAAAGATTAGGAGAGAGTCTCCCAACAACCAAGTAGTTGGCTATATCAGCAAAACATGGTGAGAGTGTTGATAAAGAAAATGGGTGCTCATCTGGAAGCTAGTCATCCACCATTCCTTCTTCTCCTGCAGGGAGAGCTAACCTGGACAAAAAATCAGCAACAACATTCTCCTTTCCAAGTTTATCAATAATATTAAAATCAAATTGCAGAAAAAGTAACAACCATCTAATTATCCTAGCATTCACATCTGGTTTGTTAATTAAATACTTGATGGTTGCATGGTCAGTGTGAACAAAGGTCTGATATCTAGTTACATAATGCATGAATTTGTTCAATGCATGGACAATGGCTAACATCTCCTTCTTAGTAACAGTATAATTCAGCTTGGCCTTTGAAAAATTATTGCTGATGAAATAATTTTCATAAGGGATTTTATCCTCTAATTTTCCTAATGTTGCCCCTACAACTTTTTTGGATGCATCAGTGTGGATGTGGAAAGGCAGAGTCCAATTTGGACCTTAGACGATGGGGGCAGTAGTCAACTCTTCCTTAATGAGCTCAAAATCCTCTTGACAAGGACTGGACCAAATAAACTCAGAATCCTTGGACAATAACACAAATAATGGAAAAGCTATCTTACTGAAATCTTTGATGAACCTTCTATAGTAACCAACTAATCCTAAGAAACTCCTGACATCTTGTTTATTTTGAGGAGTAGGTACCCTTTTGATGATGGTGATGTTGTTTGGGTCTACCTGTATTCCTGCTTTGGATATGGAGTGTCCTAAAACAACCCCTACTTTCTTCAAGAATTCACACTTTTCTGGGCTCAAGGAGAGATGCATCTCAATGCACCTTCTTAGTACTTTACCCAAGTTAGAGAGAGCTTCCTGGAAATCATCACCGTATGGTGTGAAATCATCCATGTAGATTTCGACAGAGTCATGGAATAAATCAGAAAAGATACTTAGGACAGCTCTTTGGAAGGTAGCTAGGGCATTGCACAACCCAAGGGTAAGACTCTATAAGTGAAGGTACCCCAAGGGTAGGTGAAAGTAGTCTTATCCTTGTCTTCATGGCTGATTTGAATCTGATTGTACTCACTGAACCCATCTAAGAAGGAAAATAACTTCTTCCCCGCAAGGCCATCCAGGATTTGGTCTATAAAGGGAAAAGGTAAATGGTATTTCTTGGTGGCTTTGTTAAGTTCTCAATAATCAACACAACTTCGCCACTTCCCATTCTTCTTTGGGACTAAGACAAGAGGAGATACCCACTTATTGTTGGATATAGGAGAATTACCAACCTCTCAAATTATTACAACATTTTTTAGGACTAATAAATACTCATACAACTATACATCCCAATACAAAATTCCTAAATCCAACAACCTCTTCCATTCCACATACAATACAATCATCTTAGGCTTCTAAATCATGCAAGAATTCCAATTCATAAAAATGTGATCTCACTCTCCTTCAATTTCTCCCTCAAAAAATATCACAAGCACATACTCTTGTAAAACAAGAACTCAACTAATCTTTTCATTTATCGCATGCCTTTTTTTCTTTAAGTTCAAATAAAACAAGCTCTCACCACATAAAACATCTACATTCTAAACATGTTATTCTCTTAACAATTTATAAACAATATGAATTTTGACTCGATCGTATAACTAACAATAGTTTAGAGCAATACATGAGTTCAATCCTCATAATTTCTCTAATAAATTTGGTTAAATAGAATTCAACCAATATTCAACTAATAAAATCATTAAAGAAACTATTATGGCTTTCCTAGACCTAATTTGTCTTAATCCAATAGAAAATTTATTTCATAAACTTATCTCAATAATATTTTTCTACATTTCAAGAATTTGAAAATCATTTTAATTCTACCTAAATTCAACACATACAAAAGGATTACAATATTAGAGGATAGATATCTAGTTCACACTTGACTCCATATATCAAAATAAATTATTACAAACATTCTAAAACACCTAATGGTGTTCAGTATACCAATCTTAGTATCTTCATTTGTAATAAAAATAAAATAATGGATTTAAAGCTCAAGCAAATTCATGATACAAATCTCTATCCATTTAACTTTAATTACACATAATCACTCCTTAATCTTGTCTATGAGATTCCATCAGAATATTCTAACCAGAAGGATTACTTAGCTCATAGATATATTTTGGTATGGATTCCACACCCATACCTTACCTCATTACTTATCGAATAGATATATGCTAGTATGGATTCCACACCCATACATTAGCTCATAGATATATGTTAGTATGGATTCCACACCCATACATTTTCTCATAGATATATGCTAGTGTGGATTCTATACCCATACATTAGCTTAAGAAAAACATAACCTTCAAGTGTTCCTTAAAATGACTTCCACAAACCTTCATGCACTATTCATTTAAGCCTCTCGTTTATTAGGAAGATCATACCTCAACCTAGTATTTGAGTAATTTAAAGTTATTTGATGCATAATGTCAACCCAAAATACACAAAATAATGTCAAATAAATGAGAGTCATTTCATTCTTACTCATTAAGAATGTATTTCCAAATCATATTTTAAGACATCTAACTAATGCACATACATTACTCTTGAATCTACATTCACAGTTAAAAGTGACATCTTTCAAGGTAGATTTTTGTTAAGTTTCCATTAGTGTAGATACGAAAAGACTCAAAATTAACATGATGAACTCAATCATCACGTTAATTGAATCTCAACCTTATACTTGTTACTCATTCCCAAAGCATACACACCAAGGTCATCATACTATAGTCTATATTAAGCCAATATTTTTCTTTGTAGATACGATTTCAGCTAGTAAAGATGGATACTAAGCCTATATCACATTGAAAATGATGCATTAAAAATATATGAAACCATGCATGCAGTCCACCTATCTCACTCATCGATTGAAAATAAAGTCATTCACATACTTGGCTTTAACCCCAAATTTCTCAAGCACATCCTTTCCCAGCATGTCTTTAAGCATTTTAACATATTTCTAATAATACGTCTTAACAAAAATATAAAGGAATATAAGAAAGCATTTTTTTTTCATGAAATTCTAAATGATATAATAATAATAATATCCTTTATGCAATTAATATGCTTCCATGTCAAGATATACAACAACTCAAGATGCATTCAAAATCGACATTCATACATCATCAACCTACAAGTAAGCATGTTGGCCCATTAGGCCCTAGTGTTCTAACTTGGCTCTGATACCATATGTAAGGTCCCACCTTACCCACCATCTATAAGATAGAGAAGTAGAGGTCACATAATCACTAATAATCATTTTCACAAAATCCTAAAGAATTAGTCATTGTAAAATTGTTTCCAACAACAAGGCTCTTTTTTTTATGAAAGCTTTAGATAATACAAGAAACAACTTTCTTATTCTCTATTCAAACTTCAACAAATTACTAAATTTATTTTCACATTCATACCAAAAACTTGTAGACATAGGAAGATACACCCATAAAATAGTTTATTTATAATTTATAGTACATAAAAGCAACATTAACTAATAATTTATATGCACAAAAGCTAGATCCATTCAAGACGTTTTACAAACACTTTGCAAACATGCAATCTATAGCCATTGAGCCCTTATGACAAACACTTTGCAAGCATGCAATCAAAATCCATTGAGACATTTTGTCAAACACTTGGCAACAATTAATTTAATATTATTCTACAACCTATTTATCTCATAAAATTCAGAAATTGAAACTTTAAATGCTGGCATATTAAAACAGGGACTAAATAATAGTAGTCTTTCATCAAAAACTCAACAACAACCGCACATAAATGACAACAACAATCTGCAAAATCGCCCAGATTGTCGATGTGGGTTCTGAAAATTATTTTTTTGGAACTAAATCAAGGGTTACAGGTCCATTAGGCACGGATACACCCTGATGTTGGGCTGAATCGAATTGAAAACGCCCAGGAATGCGATTCTTAAAACAACAACAAAAATTATATCCTTAATGTCTCATATATGACTTTTGTCAAACACATGGAATGAAAAATTTCAACTACAACGCTACATGAGGAAAAACAACCCAAAGTTATGCTACTAAGATATGCTCATTGAGTTCACACATTTCTAAATCCACCATATGAGTCCTTGAAACATTTTACAACCCACAAGATAATTCATTTGACATGATTTGACAAGCTTATTGCACCCATTGCTACAATTTGACAAACACATGGCAACCCTGAATGCTACAAACATTAAGGCTTTCTGTCAAAATTCTGATAGTACTATTACAACAACTTGAATAACACAACATTGAATTGTTCATAAGAACATGAAACATAACCCATAACTGAAATTTATCTCAAACTTACCTCAAGCATTTGATATTCCAAAGCATATTTTAGTTGCCATTATTTTTGCATTTTCTTTTAAGGGTTGATTCTGTAATTCCTCCAGGTATATTTTGGGTACATGTCCATTTTATTACTTCTAGTGTAAGCTGCAAGTTAGCACTTGTTCATGCATAAATAAATTGATAGCATTACTCATTCATGGATTTCTTCAAATACTTTTCAAAATATCCCGAAACCATTTCTAAAACATGCATCTAATTACTTGAAACAAAACCATAAATTGTGAAACACTTGCCCAAGTCCTTTAGAATTTATTTATTGCAATTACCTTCAACAATATTTTTCTTTCATTTCTCAAATTTTGAAGGTATATTCAACTCCAATCGCTGAGAATATGATCCATCTTTGATCCCTTAACCAACTCATTTGAACCATCTAGTTTTCCACCCAACCATATCCAAGGAGAACTTCTCCCCCTCGAAACCTCAAGCTGTAAGATCTCACAAACAATACCAGAATATAGCAGTAGAGAGATATACAAGACAATTTGAGGAAAAAAAGTTTCACTTCCTCTCAATACCACTCATGGTCAGCTCCACCACGTAGAGCTACTTAGTAATATAGTTTAGGAATTTCAAATTAATTTCGAAAGAAATTGACTACTCTCCAAGTCTCTTCCTCTCATAATATTTTTCAAATCTCTCCAACTCTTGGTATCACAATGCACCACCCCCCTCCTCCCCAAGTGAGAATACATGAGGCACATATATAGGAGGAGAAACAAATTCTTGTCATAAAAGAGGAGTAATATGCATACCTTGTATTCCTTTTAGAGGAGTGTAACTCATGCCATTAAGGAGAGGTATGTATGCCTTATTTAAGGAGATTGTAACATATGCATTAAAGAGGGTGTAAGAGTAATATTTTATGACTTGTCTTTAATGAGTGTAAGAGGAATATGCCATTCTTTGATGAGTGCATAAAATAGAGTGTAATGTATAATCAAAAGAGAGAGAGAGAGTTACATATATCCATGAGAATCATCAAGGATAGAGGTGTGAAGTGATTGAGGAGATATAATTCCCTTTTAATAATAATACCATAGTCTCATAAAATATAATAATAATATTAATAATATTGAGGATTAAGTCGAGATTGAGCTATTACAATTTATTAATCATAATTTAAGTGATTTTCCTTCAAGTATACTTGATTACCCATTGATTGGAGGTGATTTACTATTTTTGGAAAGTCATTCTTGAAATGGTAGACATGACTTTCTATTTTTCGAAAGTCACTCCAAAATGTTTAGGAATGAGATTCTATTAAGGAAATTCATCTATGAGCTTCCCATGAGTGATATTTTTCTTCCGAATAATAGGGATTCCGCACCCCTATTGTATGCATCTCCATGCTTTAGTAGATTGAGGACTCTGCGCTCTGATCTACTCTAAAGATCCAAAATTCCACACCTTGATATTTTTAAATATTCAGGATTCCATGCCCCAAAAATTTCATTATAGCTACAAGAATCCATATCTTTCTATTTCATGGATTTAGGACTCCGCACTCTAATCCTTTTATTATATATCCAAGACTCCACGTCTTTATATTTCATAAATTTAGGACTTCGTGCCCCAATTTTCATGGCTTCTCATCTAATCTGCTTTGGAACTCCATGCTTCACCCTAAGGTACTGGTTATGAGCTCATACCCATAATATGGTTCATTGGTAAGGTCTTCTTCCAAGATCTGCACACATCACAATCTTATAGATCAAATAAATCAAATGAATTTCATAATTAACTTATTCACAATTTACCAAAGATTATGCATGACTTCCACAATCATTTTGGTTTTGGAGAAATGACTTCCACAATCATTTATAACTTGAGCATCCTTGTTGGCAATGACCAAGTCCCCTGCCACATCATGCTTAGTACGAGATTATGGACATATTATCATACAAATCATGTATCATCCACAAATCATAATTATCTATATGTTCCACATAACCATGATCATCCATGGATCTGTGTCTCAATCCTGAATCACCATTAATGTCATACACCTATGTCCAAAATAGGATACTAGAAGAGAAAACATCGCTAAAATGCTCTTAACCAAAATCAATTCTTATACATGCAACCATATATATTATCATAATCACACAACAACCAAGTGACCCAAACCAGGTCTATAGGATATAAGCATGTACATAAGTCTGTCATGCATATTATTATATCATTATATCAAAATAACCATCTCTAAGTGTCCTCAAAGCTATCTCACCAAGAAGGGACACTACAATATGATAGGGTCACAGGGAGTTTTTGAGACTCTAGCTGAATGAGACTCAAAGTTGCACATGGTGTTGGGCGACAAGAGTTAGTTGGAGATCCGAGGATTGGGTTTTGTTCCATGCATGATGGAGAAAGGACGTGTGATGCAGGTCCAGGATGTACTATTTGTACCAGGACTCAGATATAGCATGATTTCTGTCTTGATGATCGAGAATGATGGGTTTAAGGTTTTGTTCCAAGATGGGAAGGCAGGACTCAGGCCTAGAGGCTCTAGCTCCGCTGGTATCGTGCTTGGAGTTAGAGAGCATGGTATATATAGGATGACATGCAAGAATATAGATCATGAGAAGTAGGTGTAGCAAGTGTAGGTTCCAGAGAAGCATGTACAAGTGTAGGCTTCAGAGGAGCAGGTACATGTTCTTGAGAAGAAGGTCTAGGGTACAGAGACTCAGAGGGAGTCAAGTTTTAGTGGAAGCTTGCAGATTTAGAGGGAGACTTTGTAGCCCAAGAAGAGCACGTGGTCAGTGGGAAGAAAGGGTACTTTCACATCTACCAAGAAGGAATCATGGAGGGATTGGAAAGCCATACAGGAGAAGAAGAAGAGCAGGGTGCTTCCAACCGTGACAATAACACTTTCGAGAGAGGCGTAGTTCACAGGATAGGGATTGTTGCGATTGTGAGTGCCAATAGTTAGGTGAGTGTTGTGATTAGTGATGATGATGATGAGTTACTTCCTAGTCTTGGAAGTACCTCCCTCGCTAAGAGGGAGTGTTGATTTTAGAGTAGCTTGGGAGGTAATCCAAGCCCTAAGGTTCGGGGATTGGAGGGAAAAGTGCCACAAGAGTCACTTGTGGGCTTAGGATCTAAGCATGGGGGTTTTCACCAATTGTATTTTGGGGAATTTTCATGAGCACATTTCTACATGTGATGGATGAGAAAATTTTGGCGAGATGAATCTAGTGCAACAAGAATCATCTGATTCCAAGTTGTAAAAGTGGAGATATGAATTTTTGAAGTTGACAATTAATTAATGGACAGTCAAGTCATGTAGGCATGAAGTGAATTCGTCAAAAATACATGTTTCTTCTTAAATTTGTGGATCCTTTCTAAAGTGTATAAATAGAAGGTAAATGGATTCATTTTACTCATCCAAAAATTGCATCATTCATAAAATTCTCTTTGAAAAAGGCCAAGCTCAAGAAGGAGGATGAAGGAGGTAAAGAAGTGTGCTTTTAGGGAAAATAAACACTCGTGATTAGGTTGAGCTTCTATAGGAGGTATGCCACAGGACTAAAGGCAAATTTGGGTATGATTTTAGGTGGTATTTATCTCTTTTTTGGGTCCGAACTGAGCGAGAAGGAAGGCCACATGCCTTGAGGTGAAATATGGATATCTGTGCGTAGATTTTAAGGGTTGTCTTCCCCATGTTATGATGTCGCAATCCTATTCTGTGTTTGTAGACTTGGCCACAGCACTGTAGAGGAGTTTTGTGAGGATTTCTTTCCTTAACACGCTGAAATAGGGTGCCATATAAGGCAACGAAGGAAGGAGGATCTTGTGGAAGGGAGGCCACAGTCTTCTAGGTGACTATTGGAGCGATTTTGGGGCTGTGACATATTCTATGCATGCCCTAACTAGTGAAAAGCTACAACAACAGGCACAACCAAAGGTATGTTGATGAGATAGTGTTGATTTGATGCTAGTTTTGGTGATGTCCTAGTGTGGACAAGTTGTAGCTTGTGGATGTATTGTGGAGGACTTTTCATGGAGGTCAAAAGTCCATCCTAGGAGAATATCTTGCAGTGTAGTATTTAGAATCATTATTCTAGTGGACGGAAGCATGTTAATAGCCCAAAGTAGCCCTAGATGAGATATCTTGAAGCGACGAAAAGGAGCTGAAGGTTGGGTGAATATTGGTGTCAAAGAGTAGCACCTTGATGGACAAAGGTGTTTGCTAGCCTGGAGGATTGGAGCTCGGGTATTGGCAAACCTAGAGAGTAGATTGGATCATCCCATGTACATGTAGCATACATGACATGTAGCAGTGTTAGGTGGTAGCTCTCCTGGAGTTTCGATGTGTTGTCCTTTGAAGGAGTAAGGGGCAGCTAGTGAGCAGTACAAAAGCGAAGGAATGACAAGACATGATACAACATCGAAGCTACAACATAGTTTACCATTGTATCTTGTATACCATAGACTGATGTATTATTTAGATTTGGTTCAATATAATGAAGATTGGGGTTGTACGTTATTGTACAATTTTGTTAAAAATTGTGTATATTTGTGCATGTGTGATTTACTGCTTTATATTTTCCACTGTGCAAAGTACTTTTGGTTGAGATTCTCTGTTTTGTAGCGTCAATTATTTTAAGACTCTAACATAGACCCAAGATTGTGAAAATTCAACACATGGCCCATTATATATTACCTTGAACATTGATGGATGTGTTCCAAGTAATTGCATACTTGACTCTAGGTCCCCAGTCAACATTATTCCTTTAAGAGTAATGCAAGACTCAAGGTTGGCTATATGTAAAAATTACTTGAATAGATGCTTAATAATTCTAGGGAAGTGTAAGTTCATGGCATAATAAAGGGAAAGGAAGTATTCTTACAAGGTTATACTCAAAGAAAACTGACTATGGACAAAGTTGTAGTTAAAACCCTTCCCTCATGGGGAATGCACTTATCTGCACAATGGGTAGAGGAACTAAAGATAACCACCAATGAGGATATGTCTTGTATTAGGGTCCCAATGGGAGAAAATTCTTGTGTGATTATTCCTAGATATAACTTCACTAGGCCTATGGTCACCCAGTCGTGAATCCGATGAAGATATAAGAGAAGAAGATTATGAGTTTGGTGAATGGAGGCCGTATAAGAGTGAACCTAGAAAAAAGTAAATGACTGTAGGGATTTGAACTATGTACTTTTACAGGGCTTGTTCAAAGGATTCTTTGGGAGATGGTATAGTATTGATCTCTCCATCTGAACATTACACATTTTTTTCACTAAAGCTTGAATTTGAATGTACCAACAACATAGCTGAATATGAAGCCCTCCTGCTAGGGCTTGATGCCACCCCCTCCAAGAAAATTCAAAAGTTGACTATTATAGGTGATGCTGACTTGATTTTCAGGTGAAGGGATCTTTCAATACCAAAGATGAAAAGTTTAAACCATATAAGGAATGAGTTATGAATCTAATTGAAAATTTCTAAGAATTCTCCATTCAAGCTATCCCTAGAAACCATAATCGTATCGTTGATGCTCTTTCTATGACTACATCAAACTCCTAGTGCCTTGATGAAGAAATTTATAAACTTGGTAATTGTGTGATGGAAACTATATATCGACCATCCATTCTTGAAATTTGGACTGAATTTGTAAATGAAATCTTTTGGGCTGCATTTGCAAAGGAATTTTTTTGCGCTGAATTTTCAAAGGAAATTTTTTGTGTTGAATTTGCAAAGGAAATTTTTTGGGTTCAATTTTCAAAGGTTTTTTGGGCTTAATTTTGAATGGACATTTTTTGGGGGTATTTTTTAACGTGACATTTTTTAGAGTAAGTGTTTTGGGTTGAATTAAATCTTTTATAATGATTTTTTAAAGTGATTTTTGTCTAAATTTTTAAAGTGAGATTTTTTTCAGCACTTTGAAGGAAATATTTTGAGCTTCATTTTTAAAAGACATTTTTTTGGCAGAATTTTTAAAGTATTTTTTTTAAGTGTTTTGGGTTGAAGTATGTCTTTTGTGAAAAAAAATTAAAGTGATTTTTTTTGAAATTAAATCTTTTGTGATTATTTTTTGAAGTGAGTTTTTGTCTAAATTTTGATAGAGAGTTTCTTTTGCAGGATTTTGATGGAATTTTTTTGAGCTTCATACTAAATTATCATGGGAAATCAAAGAAATTTCAAGAGAAAATATGATCAAACAAGAAACCCTTAGGCTCATAGAGAATACGAGAGAGATCAATATCACAACAAAAAGAGAGAAGAACGCTCAAATATTGAAAGGGAAAATCAACCTCAACTAAACGTTGAAGCATATATGTAAATGTAAATATTATAAATGATATTTAAAATTTAACTAATGTATTGTGAAACTTAATTTTTGTTTGATGAACTAATTTGAAAAATATTTTGCAATGTAAACAAAGAGATATTACTCATAACATTGATGATGAGATAGAAAATGTTGAAAGAGAAAGTGAAAAAGATATTGAACCAATGATTGAAGATGTTGAAAATGTTGAAAGAAATTCAAGCGAAGAAATAGAATCACCAGGTATGTATATATATGTTGAATGTGTTTTATTGAAATTATACATATTTATTAAATTTTCAATTTCGTTCAAACACTATTTTTAAATTTAATAATTTATTGAATAGTTAAACACAGTTCTCATGTGTACAAATCAAATCAATATCGATGATGAGATGTTAGAAAATATTCACATTGTGATCAGAGGCTCAATATTTTATCTCAAAAATGAAAGTGCTCAGAATTGATTGAAAACTGAATGACAGTGACCGCCCCGTCGCGAGGAATCCCACACAGCTCGTTTCGTCGAAAATCGAGTTCAGATGAATAAGTCACGGTCTGCTGATCGCTACTTAGAACAAGGAAATTTTTATAAAAAAATTGCAGAACAGGTACAGGCTGATGAAAAGGCAACCCAGCCAACATGCAAAGAATCTTCTTCAGCTTTTTTCCAATGGGACTGTGACAAGTGTCACTGCAGGATTCTCCAGTTTGGTTTGTGAAGGTGAAATTTTCCCAATATCCTCCAAGCTTGAATTAGGGTTCATGAATTTTTATGTGTGGGAAATTATATATATATATATATATATATATATATATATATATATATATGGTTTAATTATCACAAACACACACACACACACACACACACACACACATATATATATATATAATTACAAACCTATATATATATAAGCTAGTTTCGAGATATATTATTTTAACCTTTGTTAGAATTTTTTATTATGGTGGAAAATCATATTCCAAAGTATACCATACGGTGGACAAACATTTCAAAGGTGGGCATTTAAACTATATTGCAAAGTTCGTTGACATTTATTTTAAACCAAGGTCTGAGCATATAATCTAGATGGAAAATTATATGGTTTGGTTAAATACGATTTAGACCAAATTTGTTTATATTGGAGAATATCAAAGGTTTTAAAACCATAGTCTCAGCACATGTATTAAATGTGGGGCGTAATATATATTGTTTACAAAAACGTGTTTGAGGGGTGAGGTCGGGGCTCGACCCCATGACCTCCCCCACTCCACTCTCTCCCCTTACTGTTAGGCCACGACCATGATCCTTGAAAGGATTGGCCACAAACTTATATTTCAATGATACGTAATCCAATGGCGGAGGAAGAAGGGGGCCAGCCCCACGGGAAATCCCTCCTCATAATACCGCACCAAGTGACCTCGACTTAGTGCCTCCCACAAAATGCGTTTAAGTGACTGCTTATCCCAGCCTAATTAAACATGCAGTTAAATTGGGTAGTATTTTAGCAGAATATCCAAATTCGGAGTGGCCTCCAACTTTGGCGAGGCTAACTGGCAGTTTTCCATATTTAGAGGTAGAATCTAGGGGAAACTTTAATGAGGCCTATCTTGAGCAATTTTTGACCAATTTTGGCTTAGAAATAGTCATTCCTAGTAGATTGGAATGCTCTGAACACATTGGAACAAGCTGCAGAGGTAGAGGAGAAAATTTTACAGAGTTTTTTGCTACCTTGAAGAATTTTGAAGTCGAGGGCCACTAAGACGGAAGGCGATTTCTAGAGCATCTGAAGGACAAATTGAGTAAATGAATGGTCATTTATGATAAATTTAGACATTTTGAACTTATTGGAGTATGTTCCAAGAGAATTTTATGCATGTAAAAAAAAATTGAGCACTATTGAGCTAAGACAGAGGCGCAAGCCATGGAAGTTGGACCAAGGAGATGTTACCCAGGAGGGGTGAACTTCTTCATCAAAAATATGTTTTAATGGATCAATTGGGATGATTTGTTGTTATTTATGTTGTTGTTGTTCAACATTTTAAATTCATACTTTATGCTCTTAAGTTCACTCATAAAACTCAGTTTAATTACCTATTTGACACACATAAGCAACAAGGAAACACATGTATTTCAAGCATAATATCAACAAGTAAATTTTATATCTGAGGTTGAAATTAGCATATAAAAACTAACATTCATAATCATATCAATTTGGTATCACATCCAGGTTGAAAGGCAAGGTTATTTTCTTGATAGTTTCTTGAGTTTTATGTAAGTTACACGGTTGCAAATTTGTGATGCTGACAAGGTTAAAGTTGCAGAAAGGTGAAGGGAAATTGTTGGTTGAAAGTACTAAGATTAGGACCAGAATAAGGAGAGCTACAAGAGCACCATATTCACCCAAAGTTCCACTCATAGCTGCACTTGAAGAAACTCAAGTTTTGTCTCAAAAAGTTGAGATTGAAGAGGTACAAATTGCACAAGAAGCTGAGTTGATTGAAGAGGTACAAGTATCAAAAGTTGAGCCTAAATCCATATCCATCATGTCAGGTGTTGGAGAGACTCAATGACATTCAGAAGAGGAAGATGTCAAGAGATAATTCAACTTACATAAAGATGATGGTTAAAGTTATGTTTGATGTATTTATTGCTGGGATGACAGGAGAAGGTTTTAAGCCTCCACATGGAGAAGGAACTTCAGATGAAAAGAAGGATGAAGAGAAGATTTCAAAGGGTAGTGGAGGAAATCCACCTCCATATCCACCATCTTCATCATCCTCATCATCTCCATCAAAATCATCTTCCACTTCCACCACAAAAACCACTCACGCTCACCCAAAAGACACAAAAGGAAAAACTCCATTACTCAAATTGGACATTAAGTTTGAACTTCCCATGTACAATGGAGATGTAAATGCAGAGAGGCTTGACACTAGGATACATCAATTGGAGGTGTATTAAAGAATTCAGAACGTTCATGAAGACAACACAAATATCCAGTTGGCTTCATTAAGGCTAGAAGGAGTAGCACTAGTTTGGTGGGAAGCACAGTGTCAAGAGGAAATGCAAATCCATGGTAAGATATCCATTTCTTGGGTTGAGTTTATTTCTTCAATTAAAATACAGTTTTATCCTTTAGCCTATATGCAAAAATCCATTATGAGTTGGAAAATTTTTAGGCAACTCAAGGGTCAAACAGTTCAAGAATATACCTAGGAGTTTAGGAAAAGGGCTTTGTTGTTAGGAATAAACTTTAATTCCCAAGATACACTCTTGAAATACATTGGGGGATTACATTCCTATTTGAAACATACTATCCTTATGTTTAACCCAAGCAATTTAGATGAATTTTTTGTTCAAGACACATACTTAGAGGCAAGAGGGAAACAAAAAATAGATGAGAAAAATG